>CALSBV010012220.1:2766287-2826670 GCA_943590825.1 Bovichtus diacanthus | reverse complement strand
AAGTTCAAGTACATTCATACCTGCAGTGAGATACTTTTACTTTTGTAACTTAAACTTAGTGATTTAAATGTACATATATTTCATCATATCTTTCAGCAATTACACAAGGATCTATGACACAGGCTATTGTGTTGACATTTTCCTTACACGCTATTAAAACTACTTACAGTGGCAACCTTATGATGGAAAATGACCTGAGCTGTTGGTCTGTGATCTGTAATGAGGCTGACAAATCCAAGCTTACTCATGAACATTATATAGAGAAGTGTACAACATATTCGTAAGACAAATAATCATCAAACACAGAGCTGCGTAACTTATCCACAGTGCAGTGATACATGGCATATTGTTGTTATTTAGACTCTCTTAGCCTTCGTCTGTAGTGAATTCTGAAATCAGTGTTAGTTTAGGTGGGATAATATACAATGCAAGTGTATCATGGCAATGAATTGAAAACTGGTTACAACTTGGTTGAACAAAAATGTATTTTCAGGAATATGGATATGTTCTGCTTCAATTCTGTCATTTTCAGTCCATATATTATCGGGTCTAATAAAGGGGGAAATACTAAAACTGAAATACCAAGAACCCTTCTGATGTACGGGGATGCACTTTCAATGCGATGAGCAATGAGTGTAAAAGTAGTATTCATTTGTAAGATTAGGAAAACAACTAAATGTGTACCACATGTTTGAATGGCTTTTCTCCGGGCATCTGTATTTTTATTTATGACACATGTGCGCAAGATCTGTGCATATGTGTATATTATCACCAACAGCGGTCCGCCCATGAGCACGATGATAGTAACCATTCCATAGTAGTTGTTCACGGTGGTGTCCTCACACACCAGTTTCACTAATGATGGATTGTTACAGTACAAATCCACTATATTCATCCTGCAAATTTGAAACCGTGCAACTAGCACAATCAATGTGACTATTAATGATAAATTAATAAACCATATCAAAAATACAATTCTAATTACGTTATGTGGAGTCATGATGGCATTATACCTCAAAGGACAACATATAGCAATATATCTGTCATATGCCATGGCGCTCAAGATCAGCAAGTTTCCTGTACCATAAATATGACACAGCAAAGCCTGAGTAATGCATGCAGGATGGGAAATCTGTCTGTTCTGTGCCACAATGCTGATAAGAAGCTGAGGAAACAAAGCTGTAGCACCCACTATGTCACTAATGGGCAAGCTGAACAGCAGGATAAACATGGGCTTGTGTAGCTTTTTACTCACAGCAATTGTTGTTAATACTAACAAGTTGCAAAAGACAATAATTAGATAGGTCAGTGTGCCGAATACAAATGCTGGGTAAATAGCTGTAGCAGATAATCCTAATGGTACCAGCGTTAGTAATTCTCTTGAAGATGTATTTGTATTCATAATTATACCGTTTTTATTTTGATGTCGCCTCCCCTATTGAACAAAATGTGTTCCTTGATAGCCAAGCCAGCTGATGAGAAATCTTTACCTGAAAGAAATGTTGTTATTAACAAGCAATTTTGAAGTAATTGTATGCGTTATTTAAAATCTACCTTTGGTTTCATACCCGTTGCAGTATGTTATCTTATCCTCGCCTGCACTGTGTTGTGCGGAGCAAGTCTTTTATTGCCATGCACTGTAAACAGAAAAGATGACTCATGAGGTTAGAGAGCACAATATGTCAGCTGGTGTAATTGTTGTGATCAAATTTACATCATGAGAAAAACATATTGATCATGCATTGTGAAACAATAGAACTGTTTGCAGAATATTAACTACAGAATGAAAAGTTGAAACAGTGTACTTATTTCTGCAACATGATTTCTTTTGTTACTTTTTTAACCTCCCGTTGCCTGGCTTTATGTATAAAATATACCTAAATTTAATATATATTTGGAATCTATAATTGTTGAATTTTAAACCTGAAGAATAAGGTAAATCCTTACACGCTTTAGTCATAATGTACTTTATCAGCTTTTTTTTTAGGTTTGCCCAATGCCAAACTGAATAAATTAAAAAGAAATTTAACACAGAGAGGTTTTAATTTGTGTCATTTTGTGTATCGTGTCAATAGTACAGTTGCTATCTCCATGACGACAAGGGATTAACCTCTGACAGCTGTGGTTTATGCAGGCTATGCGTGTTCAACCAACATCATGTCCTGTATCATAGCAGTCTGACCGGGAGTACCACTTCAGAGTTGTTTCTATAAAAGTTGTTTCATTTGGAGGCAACTTCTAAAAGAGTTGAATAAGTAAAGTTGTTTCTAAACGATCCGCACATTCTTAAATGTTTGAGCAAAAATCTCAATTTCAAAAGCACTAGTGGTACGCAGTGGCAACTAGTGGGGCTATGCTAATGCAGCATTGTTTGCACGTGGTACACCCAGACTCAGCTAAAACAGCACCAACTGTCTTGTCAACAGTGCTTTGTTTCATTATATGCAATGTTGTGAAGAAGTTGCACTTGGAAAGAACAAAAGCTGAGATGTTAACAATTCATTTTATAGGACCAAAGAATGTGCGGGATATTTTGGATGATCTATCCTTGACCGAATATTTCTCAGTTGCCTCAAACAAGGGAAATAGAAAAATGTTTCCTGTGTGCGTGAGATATCTCTCTGATGGAGTGCAGTGCAAGTTATTAGACCTTTATGAAAATGTGCACAACTAAAATTATAATAACACATTTATTGGATAATTTATACAAAAGTCTGTATATAGAAAATATTTTAAAAGATATGTTTGATACACCTAAAATGTTCAAGTCAATCTTGTGTTTTGCTAAAATGACATCAGGGTTGAGATGTCACAACCTGAATTCCCACTCATATGCACATGCAGTGGACCACACAACACTAGCAAACCAGGAAATGAGAAACTGTTTTGGCTGATGCTTTATCTCGAAGCCTGGTATCCCAACAAGTCCTCCAAATTAAACAACAAGTTTACTATCACTTGAATTCTTGTAAATACAGTATGTAAATATTAATACGGTGTGAGCAGGCAAAAAACTCAAGCACAATTAAATGTCAAAATTTGTGGTAGAATTGCTTTCTTTTTCCCTCTTTCCCTCCTGCTTCTTAATGTGTATATAAAATGATACCTGACTTCATGCATTTAGTTTTCATCTAATTCAGTTCAATATGGGTTACTATGAAAATGTATTTAATTCTATAACATTACATACTTCAGAATATTTCGATTTTATTAATGGACCACACAGCAAACATCAGCACATCTTGTATATAATTTGTGTTTGGTAGAGACTAATAATTACAGTGTGATTAATGAATTCAAGGTTATTTGCAGACACCGTGTCGCTATGGTAGATGTCAGGAGTGCATGATAAGTAGAGAGAAATGTGAACACTTCTTTATAGCCAACTATTTTTAAACAACAATCACATGTGAAGATAAGAACAAGTAAAAACAGGCAAAATGTCTGAGAACATTTAACAAAATACTTTAAATTAAATTGCAATGTGTGAGGAATTAATTGAAAAATGTTAGACTATGTGTAGTATAAGACTAACATCTCTATTTAGAACGATACACTATTGTAATACAGCCCAACGTGCTGTACACACTAATAGAAACACAAAAGGAGAGATCACAATAAACAGTGTTTTTCCAAACTTGTAACAGGAATACACAGTCAAGTAACATATTTGTATAATTGCAGTAAGATGCACTCAGTTTCGTCTTGTCATTTTTTAATTGCAAGACCTGAACATTCTTAATATGGAGATTGAGTAGGCAAAACATGTTAAGCACGTTTTACAAAAAGACAAACAGTATTAACTACAATATCAGCCAATAAAAATCCAGAATAAAACTTCCTGTCCTACACTAGAAAACAGCCTTTCCATATATAATTCAGGGTTTCCAGAACAAAAAAAACAGTTGAAAGTGATTTTAGGTTGTGTTCAAGTTCATACACTTGGGTTCCATGTATAGTTGATAATGTTCACACAATCTGAGAGACTACTGTACCTCAGATAACACAGTGTTATGATTGTTATTGTAGTTCAAAAAGACACAATTCCTCATTACTACCACTGAGTGCCCTTGAGTAAGGCTCTTAACACCAACTGCTCCAGAATAAATAAAAGTGAAAAAACAAAAAAAAACAAAACACATTGTTTAAAGATTTAGGTAGATACTATAGATTTTTTAAAGATTCTCAGGAGAGTGTTTCGTATTTCACTTGTATACAGCCCATATACAATTGGATTCAGAAGTGGAGGTACAAGGAATATTAGCATGCCCATTATCTTTTGCAAGTCAGCTGAGACATTTTTGAACCTATGAGATAAAATTGTGAAAGTTCCTACAATCTCAAATATGAACAATATAAGCAACTGTGCAACACACGTGTTGACAGCTTTCGTCTTTTCTTCAGATTTCCTCGTAAACACACATGTGATCAGAATCTTCACGTAGGAAAAGGCCTGAATTGACACACTTAAAGCTTGCATGACAGCTGTGTTAAATAATCCTATGATATTATTGAGTGTTGTGTTTCTACATGTGAGCTTCAGCAGAGATGGGTTGTCACAGAACACATTCATAATCACATATTTGCACCTGGGAAGCCTTGTCTGTAAAGAGAACAATGATACAATCAAGACAAAGTCAAGCCCCCAAACTAAAGAGATAATACAAATAACAACCCTGGGGGTCATAATAGAACTGTAGCGTAACGGCATGCAGATGGCAGCATAACGATCAAAAGACATTGCTGCAAGAATAAACAAAATTCCACCACCATACATGTGGAGCAAGAATGCTTGTAAAACACAGAGAGGATAGTAAATCTTATTCGTCTCTGTAACAATGTCTGAAAGCACTTTTGGTAGCATTGCAGTTATGCCTATCAGATCATTGAGAGGAAGACTAAACAGGATGAAATACATGGGCTTGTGAAGGTTCCTCTTCAGAATAATCAATGTCAACAAGGTCAGATTGCAAAAAATGCCCAAAAAATAAATTGAGATACCAAGCAAAAATATGGGATACTTTCCTCCAGGTGGAATAACAAATGGGTCGAGAGTTAATTCAAAGCTGAACCCAAGAGATTCGTTCTCCATCTTTTCTCCACTTATTGTAGATTAGAAAGAACAAAAAAAGTGACGAAATGTCATTGTTTGAAATCACATGTGAAGCATTTACAAGTTAGACACCATGTCATTTTCAAATAAGTGCTGCATGAAGTGTTGAGAACTGTCCTGCCCATCCTGTTTTATTTCATGGTACCACACCACAACTTGTTTACATCATCGTTTGCCTCTGGGACTGTCGTTGGCTTTGAAAAGGTGAACAATATCAGGATTATTGTAAGTGTGGCGACCTTGCAACAATGATTTATTGCCTTAGTAAACCTTTCCTGACGAGTTTATATTTTCAAATGTTAGATAAAAGTATTCTTCAATACATCATTGATTTTGTAAATAATGGTCTTAGTTAGAGTAAAACAGACAATAAAGCAGCGTATGCTTTAGGGCGTGGCTTCCTTCGCTACCACACAGTTTTGCCTGTGTGCTCTCCGTGTTTTCGTCTTAGGACTTCAACCCTTTCCACAGTGTGATTTCAGTTCATAAAAGTTAATTGTATTCAACTGCATTCAAACAGAGAGAATCAGTAGATAAATGTCTTCTGTGGAGACGAAAAAGTGGAACAAGTTTTCTGCTGCAACATGGGGTTTATGATACACGTGCTTTCTACGTTAGCACCTTTCATCCGAATGGGTGATAGCAAGTTATTTTAAGTCCTTATAGTGAATTTAGGTGTCATTTGAAATTGTATAGAAATCATGTAACCATATGTCCGTGGCCTATTACTGGCTCTCATAATAATGGTCTTTTATTTGACATTGCAATAGGCCTTAATCATTTCAATCACAGGTCCTTAGGTATAAACATTCTTCTTTGTTTTTTCTAATTATACACTGTGGGACAATCAATCTAAATATTTTTTCAATCACAGTCACTTCAACATGTTACATCTACAGTGTGTCTGTTTCAGAGTTTTAATGTTATAAATCCAGAAATATAGTTGGCTGTATTTTTAATATTTGCTAGAGTTAGAAATCTCGCTCCAAACGTCTCTGAAGTCTTCTGTTCTTTAGTTTTCATTCATTCGAAAAAGTTTTATTGATATGACACAACAACAGAAATATTTAAAAAGATATTTTATACACCTTTTCGGGTAAAGGGCTACTGTAGCAAAGATAATGTAACCATGATACAATACAATTTGTCAGAGTTAGATCAGCTATCTAGCCTCATTACTTTTGTCAAAACAAATGTATTAATGAACCCCTTTGAGATATAATTAAATGATGTATTATTAACTGTCTCATATTGTAATTAATCCCTGGACAATTACTAAACCTCCGGTTGATGATGAGATTCCTTGTTGTTTTCTAATGAAGAATGTTGTTTAATAACGCCCGAGGGAGGCTGTAACATGGGAGGCTCCATGTGACATTACAAATTGTAACTTTAATCACTAAGTGTGTTAATATATAAAATATTTGAACAGATTAAGTTCACAGTTAAAGTTTGAGTATCACAACAACATAGTCTTTGCTCTTTGTGTTTTCTCTCTGCGATGTTTCATAAATAAATACACACTCTTAATTCATATGTCAAATGGCTCAATTAATAAAAAATGTATAACATTTTATAAAATCCTTTTTTATTTGTTCATATGTGCTAGAAGAAAAGTACTCATTGAAACGGAGCACTGTAGTGGTCACATCAGGCCTTTGGGAACAAGGACCTTGTTCATGCACACAAAAGAGCTGTTAGGACATTAGGACATCAGGACAGACTAATCACGTCACCCAAGAGGAATGGACATTACAGACCCTTGAGTTGCTTTCACAATTGATTTGACCCTCTAATTACTTCCTGTGGTCTTAACGACCATTGAAGTATGACAATTATCCTAATCATGATCATTTGCCTCACAGCAAAGTGCATGATGCAAATCTGCTACAGTATAGTGGGCCTTTCTTTGTTGAGTTTTACATAACACACATTGAACTTTAAACTCTAACTTGTCCCATAGGTGGCCTGTAGATTTGCTTCTACAATGCACGGGTTTTCTATGATGCTATTCCATCCATCCATCCATCCATCCATCTTCAACCGCTTATCCGGGGTCGGGTCGCGGGGGCAACAGCTCCAGCAGGGGGCCCCAAACTTCCTTTTCCCGGGCCACGTTGACCAACTCTGACTGGGGGACCCCGAGGCGTTCCCAGGCCAGTGTGGAGATATAATCTCTCCACCTCGTCCTGGGTCTTCCCCGTGGTCTCCTCCCAGCTGGCTGTGCCTGGAACACCTCCCTAGGGAGGCGCCCAGGGGGCATCCTTACCAGATGCCTGAACCACCTCAACTGGCTCCTTTCTACGCAAAGGAGCAGCGGTTCTACTCCGAGCTTCTCTCGGATGACTGAACTCCTCACCCTATCTCTAAGGGAGAAGCCAGCCACCCTTCTGAGAAAACCCATTTCGGCCGCTTGTACCCGCGATCTCGTCCTTTCGGTCATGACCCAACCTTCATGACCATAGGTGAGAGTAGGAACAAAGATAGACCGGTAGATCGAGAGCTTTGCCTTCTGGCTCAGCTCTCTTTTCGTCACAATGGTGCGGTAAAGCGAGTGCAATACCGCGCCCGCTGCTCCGATTCTCCGGCCCATCTCCCGCTCCATTTTCCCCTCACTCGTGAACAAGACCCCTAGGTACTTGAACTCCTTCACTTGGGGTAAGGACTCATTCCCTACCCGGAGTAGACAATCCACCGGTTTCCTGCTGAGAACCATGGCCTCAGATTTTGAGGTGCTGATCCTCATTCCAACCGCTTCACACTCGGCTGCGAACCGATCCAGTGAGTGCTGAAGGTCACAGGCTGATGATGCCATCAGGACCACATCGTCTGCAAAGAGCAGCGATGAGATCCCAATCCCACCAAACTGCAACCCCTCCTCCCCCCGACTACGCCTCGATATCCTGTCCATGAATACCACAAACAGGATTGGTGACAAAGCGCAGCCCTGGCGGAGGCCAACACCCACCGGGAACGAGTCCGACTTACTGCCGAGAACCCGGACACAACTCTTGCTTTGGGCGTACAGGGATTGGATGGCCCTCAAAAGCGCCCCCCTCACCCCATACTCCCGCAGCACCTCCCACAGTATCTCCCGGGGGACCCGGTCATACGCTTTCTCCAGGTCCACAAAACACATGTAAACCGGATGGGCATACTCCCAGGCCCCCTCCAGGATCCTTGTGAGAGTGAAGAGCTGGTCCGTTGTTCCACGGCCAGAACGGAATCCGCATTATTCCTCTTCAATCTGAGGTTCGACTATCGGCCGAACCCTCCTTTCCAGCACCTTGGAGTAGACTTTACCCGGGAGGCTGAGCAGTGTGATACCCCTGTAATTGGCACACACTCTCTGGTTCCCCTTTTTATACAGGGGAACCACCACCCCGGTCTGCCACTCCTTAGGCACTGTTCCCGACTTCCACGCAATGTTGAAGAGACGTGTCAGCCACGACAGCCCCTCCACACCCAAAGCCTTCAACATTTCTGGACGGATCTCATCAATCCCCGGGGCCTTGCCACTGTGGAGTTGTTTGACTACCTCAGTGACTTCCACCAGGGAAATTGCTGATGATCCCCCATAATCTTCCAGCCCTGCCTCTATCAAAGAGGGCGTATTAGTCGGATTGAGGAGTTCCTCAAAATGCTCCTTCCACCGCCCGAGTACCTCCTCAGTTGAGGTCAACAGTGTTCCATCCCTGCTGTAAACAGCTTGGATGGTTCCCCGCTTCCCCCTCCTGAGGTGCCGGACAGTACGCCAGAAGCACTTTGGTGCCGACCGAACCTGAAAGAAGGCCGAATACTCTGAACTGCTGTTCGGTGCATATGCACAGACAACAGACAACAGTTTTCCCCCCCATAACCCGTAGGCGTAGGGAGGCGACCCTCTCGTCTACCGGGGTGAACTCCAACGTAACGGCACTCAGCCGGGGATTTGTGAGTGGCTCCAGATGGGGGCCTCGGGCTTCCTCCGGGCAGGGTCACACCTCCTCTTTTGTGATGTTTCATTGAGGTACTTGAACCATTCTTTGTCTGGCCCCTCGCCTGAGACCAGTTTGCCATGGGAGACCCTACCAGGAGCACTAGGCTCCCGACAACACAGCCCTCAGGTTCATAGGAGCACCCAAACCCCTCCACCACGGTAAGGTGATGGTTCTCGGAGGGGTGATGCTATTCCAGTGTATGGAATTATGTGTTAATTTTTTCTTTCATATAATTTGATGTGAATAATAATAATAATAAAAAATATAATAATACACTTTATTTATATAGAAAAACAGTACTTAAAAAGTGCTTTACATATATTAATAACAATGAAAACATATATAATTAAAAAAAAACGGAAACAGATCTAACAAAAAAGGCTTTAAAAGACAATTAAAACCAAAAGGAATTGCAACGTGAAGTTATTTGTATCAGTGGTTCTGTAGAAAACTGCGAAAAACCCGGGGTGCATCCCAAGTCTCTTAAATTGCATCCATGTTTCCCTCACTTGCGTCTTTTCCTGAGCCATGCCATGGTTTTAGAGAAATGAGAAGTCCTTTCCTCTGAAGCGTCACGTGAAGCGACGTCTGTTTCGGATGTTGCTGATCACAGCTGGATCAGCTGTCAGTCTGCTTTAACATCTGTGGAGACTTTTGACGAAGTTTGTGTCTGCACACGTGTGCACTGTGCTAATACTAATAAAGACACACAGTTATCACTGCCAGAGCAGCAGCAGCCTGGTACCTGTCTAACAAACACCTACACATGAAGAACAACCTGTATTTTGCTCTTTCTAAATGCCACCTTGCCCGTCTGCTCTTTACACAGAGGTGGACGACGTCCCGCTTCCTCCTTCATTCCTCCCCCTCACAATCATTCATCACCCTCAACCCTTGTACAATTCCATAAAATCTTTAAACAACATATATTGTAGTGGCATGGTCCTCGCTAGTGAAACCCTGACTGTTATACTGACATAATTAATTGCATAGCATTTTGTTGAATTTCAATTATCAATTAATATTATTAATTTACAGTAATTTTGGTTTGATTGGTGAGCAGTATTAAAAAAGATACAGGAAAAGAGGTTGACTTAAGTCACAGAAATGGATGTGATGTCCTTGTGATTACTTCTGACCTTCAACTGTCCAGATCTGTCCCAACAAGCTAAATGAAATATCCAAACTAAAGATTTCCATCCATACAAGGAGCCTAACCTTGTTTGTTGTACTTTAACGGTGAAGACAGTGAATGTATGTCACATGTTAATCACGCTGAATATAAAAGAGATCCAGATCTAGCTGCTGAGTTGAGATTCCCACTTCCACAGGCAAGGTAATAGTTTCTGGGAGAACACATGCTGCAGTGTTATTTCAACATACAACACTGACTGTGCCTGGTTGGTTTGGTTGGGCATTTATTGTATCTATGTACAGGATAAAGTATCATTGTGTCACATTTCATGTCACTTTAATGTACATAACTCTCCATATTTTATTTTCATTATGTATTAGTCACTGCCTTCACAGAACACTTTTGTGCTCAGATGCTTAAAGTATTTTTACGGGACAAGGAGACTGAAAACAATTGTCAAAAAAGTAAGTATTGTCTTTACATGCAAAGCATTTTTATTTTATTGAATGAATTGATGTTTTTCATGTATTCTGATTAGTTAGTGTAAGTATTTCCTTTAGTATTCTTATTTTACTTCTTCCTTCTTTTTTCACTTGATGTATGTACCAGAATGTGTATTTAATTCAAATGTAATATGTTTCAATGTAGATCTTTGTTTTTGCCCATCACTACTAAAGCTTCTAACATGTTTTTCTCTTCCAGGTTTTTCATCAATTTAAACAGAATGGAAAGCAACATGACAAGTGATATCTTAGAGATCCAAGGCTTTGACATATCTCCAGAGTTCACCTACCCTCTATTTTTCTTACTGCTTTTTGTTTACTTTACCTTGCTTTTTTCTAACATTGGAGTCCTTGTGCTTATCATCACTGAGAAGAGTTTGCACCAGCCAATGTACATTCTCTTTTGTAACCTGTCTGTCAATGATCTAATAGGTAACACAGTCCTACTGCCTCAGCTGATGGCTCACATCGTTTCAACAGAACGCTTTATCACCTACAACCAGTGTGTGATTCAAGCCTTCCACAGCCACACGTTCGGCTCGGCCTCACATATGATTCTCATTATTATGGCAATTGACAGATATGTGGCGATATGTCATCCCTTGAGGTACAGCTCAATTATGACTACCAAGACTGTGATCAGACTGTCGGCTACTGCGTGGGGGGTGTCATTAGCGCTGGTGTCTGTTTTGATGGGGCTCACGGTGAGGCTGTCCCGTTGTAGATCGTTTATACAAAACGCTTACTGTGACAACGCATCTCTGTTCAAGCTGTCTTGTGAAGATGTGTCCAGCAACAATATCTATGGACTCTTTTTCACTGTGTTGCTGTTTAGTTGCTCGATGGGAGGCATTGCTGTTACCTATTTCAGAATAGCTATCATCTGCTGGGTCAAGAAAAACAAAGAGATGAAGAGCAGAGCACTTCAAACCTGTGCCAGCCACCTTGTTCTTTATCTTATTATGCTCTGGTCGGGGTTTTTAACAATCATATTGCATCGTTTCCCAAATTACCCAGATTTAAGGAAAATTGCGTACATTTTATTTCATGTGGTCCCTGCGAATTTAAATCCAATCATTTATGGAATGCAAACAAGGTCACTACGTGATAAAATTATGCAAATACTGCAAAGAGAAGTTTCTCCAATCTAATCTGTCTTGTGTTCTTACTGTCCATACTGTATCTGGAACACAAATATGGTTTATACACAGATGCCTGTTTCAATTGGAGCAATAATTCAATTTGTATTTAAGTTGCAGTTTTTTCTGTTTACACTTGTAAGTATGTGACATTGTTTGTTGTTGTCGCATGTTGTCTTCTGTTATCAAAGTGTATGTGGTTTATGGATAAATGACAGTAGTACTATTTGAAAGTTGAGTTGAAAGAATTTTCTAACTTAACAAAACAAATTGCCCTCAAAGTGTGAAGACAATACACAGTGTCTGCACTGTCCCCTTTGTGCTTGGCCCCTGTAACAAACTCTCTACCAACCTCTTGTGTCTTAATGCAAGAATAGCATGAAAATCACTCATCATAATTTCCGTTGACCTTGCCTAAACTGTTCCTATAATATGGAGTATCAATGAGCGAAAGATAAGTGTATATTCTTTTATTTGTTTCCACTGAGTTGCAGGGATTTTGGTAATGTTTCATGTAGCATACACATTGCTGACATAATAAGATGTAAATACTGTGTGTCACCTTCATTACAACAATATATTACAAAAACCTTTCCTTGTTGTGCATATAATATTGTGCATACAATTTTATACAATCATAACACATGCACTCTTGGGTCCTAAAAGAAGTATTTTTTACTCAAAATATCCCAAATTAAGAGCTGTTTGGTCCTCGGCCTGTTAATACTTTTAAAACTGAATTTGACTCTTTTCATTGAATGACAAGAAAGGTAAATCAGATGTCTCTACAGTTCTTGTGGTCTAAATAAGTTTTCCTGTGCGTCTCAGTTTAATTCTAACTGAAAAGCAATTCTCCACCTGATGGTACACATTTCTCAAACAGTTTTTCTTAATCAAAACGGATTGAAAACAGTTCTGCTGATTAAGCATTCTATTTTCTCGTTGGGTTCAGATTAAAGAGTTATAGTCTGTTATGCCGGACCAGATTAATAGACATCAAGAATCAAGCAAATGGTGGTGATCCAGGGGATTTAACAGATAATCCATGTGAGCTACATTGAGACGTGGTTTTCTCCTGCTCTGATTGTATGTACAGAAACTTGGCTGGTTGTATCTCTTCACATGTTGACTGTTTTGTAACGTTGTTGGTTTCTGAGCTGCTTTGTACATTTAACCCTGCTTCTGAGGCACAATATCCATAACAGATAGTGTAAAAAAAAAAAAAAGAAAGAAAAATTATATTTAAAATGTGTAAAGCAGCAATGGACATCATATCTATTTGTCAATGTTCTGTTGCTTTTTGAATCCCTTGACTTATTGTTTCAGACACAAATAAACACATGTACAGAAACTAATCAATATTTTATTTATTCTAAAAATAAAAGCACAGAATTAAGGAAATACCATCAGTAGAAACATTTATTGACTTGATGCATTAGGACAAAAATGAGAGATTGCAAGTTGTCAACGACAAAACCCATTAACAAGAAGTTTGTCTAAGATCTCATTCTACTTATAATTCGGACTGCAGTAGGGTTGGTGATGACAAGACCTCCAGAAAAGACCATTTCTAAGACATAAATCTGAATGTTAAATAAACTACTGCTAAGTGTCGTACTTAATCAATGCTTATACTAACCTCTAATCATATCTGTATTATATACACCAATTAATACTGTCATTAAGACCAACTTCTGAGATCTGCAGTTAGATGACTTTGGCCATGATGAGAAGGCTCATTAAAAACACCATAATGAAAAATATCCACATGAAGAAGCGGTCTAACACTTTGGCTACTTTCTTCCACTCCCCAGTCCTTTTCTGCGTTGCCCTCTGATCTCTGTAACAGTTGGCTATGTACTCGATGTTACGCAGCAGAGGCCTCTCATTGCTTTGGCTGTTGCAGGAAACCTCTCTGTCTTGTCTCTCTCCATCACTCACACCTCCCTTCCTGCATCTCCTCTGACCCATCGAATCTCCACAGTCCATGCTCATGAAAATGCCATTCTTCCAAGTGCTGTAGTTGGTGGTGGGATTCTTCCCAATTGAGCCCCTGGGGCTCATCATCTGATCCATGTCTTCCCTCTCCTCTGCGGTCATGGAGCCCACTGTCTCTTGTCCTCTCTCCACTTTTAAGACACAGTCCTCTCTGCCTGGTCCTGCCTGACCATTCATGTTGCAGTTGCTGTTCTTCACAAGTGGAGGCTCCTGTCTCTCCGGCTGTGGGGACAAGCAGTTCTCCCCGACTTCGTAAACAAAGCACATTCTGGCCATGTACTGCAGAATGACTTTCTTGGCCCACTTGGGAACAGGCTTGGCATCTGGGCCACAGTGGTGTATGTTCATGATGAAGATGGTCAGGGCAGTGGAGGCAGTGATCATGGTCATCGTTGCAATGTAATACTTTCCTGCGGAAGAAAATAAGACAGGGAAATCAACATAGAGTTCTAACGCACCTTCATCACACGTTTGTATTTGAGCCCCATTGTATTGCCCCCACCAATAAGTGGCACATTCTCAGAGGGTGGCATGATCTCTGCAACCAACAGCTGAAAGACAGTGAGTGCCAGCATCACGGTGACACCCAAAGACACCTTCTCTCCAGAGTCAGCAGGCAGGTAGAAGCCCAGCGGAGCCAGGAAAGAGATCATTACACATGGTATAAGCAGGTTGAAGACATAAAAGGAAGCTCTTCTCTGCAGTTTCAGTGTGTAGGTCACATCAGGGTATGGGTCAGCACAGCAGCCGTACAGAATTACGTTCTTCTTGGCTGGCATACCCAGCACCTCCCACTCCACATTGTCCACCAGGTCTGCCAGGTCAGCGCTCTCCATGGTGTTCAGGATGTCCAGCTGGTTACCGTTGTAGGTCCAGGAGCCGTATGTGAACCTGCACTGCTGAGCATCAAAGGGGAAGAAGGACACGTCCACTTTGCAGGAGCTCTTTGTGATCGCAGGGGAATCCCACATTATTTGGCCATCATGCCGGATCACCACATTAGTGTCCATGGAGCCAGTGAAATGGTCATCAGCACTTAAAAACAAAGAAAACGTAGACATTGAGTTTCATACAATGAGCACATAGATATTTTTAGATACCTTTAAAAAAACAATTGAGGAGCAGTTGTAATGTCCTGGAGTAGGGGGATACAACTTGAGAAGGAAATGTGATCAGGATACAAAGGCACAAGTACACCACCTGAGGGAAGAGTCAACGTATTTAGGAGAGTTGTACTCATTCCTCAGTGTTGTGTCTGCATTTTATATCTCTTTCAACAATGTGTTTGTGCATGTGTCAGAATGTTGCTAGTGTACATATAGCTGCTATCATAATTAATGTAATGTCTTCAGAGCCATCTCTAGAAATTCTTGCTCCCTGGCCTTACATTTACTCGGGTGATATTTCCTTTCTCCTTCCTCTTTCTCTGGCATAAATGTGGTACCTCTTTAATTGTGTTGTTCAATATGTATTTATTTCTTTCTCTTGTCATTATTTCAGCATAAAAAGCAGACAAAGGCCTGGACACTACTATAAATAATGGCTTTAAGGAATGTTCAGCTTGTGCCTTTTATACCGACCAACAGGAGCCACACTGATTGACCCAATACCAGTCCGACCTACTTGTTATATAGGACTATATCAGGCCTCCATACATAACTACTAGGTATGCGGATGGTATCAAGTCCATCGTAATCATCTTTATTCCATTTGAGGTGTGAATCAACCCACACTTGCCGTATCCATAAATATGCAGTCAAAATTTGGTTTCGCTCATCCTGTAAAACATTGAAAATTATAGAAAATAATCGACAACAACAGGGGACATATTGCAGGTCATACAGAAATATGATCAAATATAAACATTTTACTATTGTGTGGGTATCTTGATTTAACACGTCTGGTGGTGACTCGTGTGCACTGTGGTGTGTTACCATGTCGATAATTTGTGACAGTGTTATCTGCAGGGTCACATTCAGTATGGTGTTAGTGTCGTCCACAGGCCTCAGCGCACTAGTATAGTTGGTGAATAAATCCTTTAGGAGCTTCTGAGCGTATTTCCCCTGAGCGCACCAACAGGCTAAGACAAGGAGAGAAACAAGTCACAGTCATATTGCCCAAAAGCACCTGTTGTATTTCACGTTACTTTTTCTTTAAATTCTTTTAGATATAAGTATTTTCTCTAAAGGACATTCTGATGTGATAATTTTTCTGGCCTGTGACATTCAGAAAAGAGGCAACGGTATGGATGCTGAGGTTGGAAGATGTGAAGAGAAAATGTGAATGCATGACAGATGGTGGAAGGGGACAAAGAGGGATGTCAAGCTAAATCACCCTTTCTATAAAGCTCTACGTAGAGATCAGGCAAATCTGCCATTAAGCAGCAGTAACTCTGTCCGTTCAGACTTTTTATGTGGAGTTTAGCATGTGTTGATTGAACACTTGTGTGACAAACAACGTATGAGTTTCAAAATGAGCCGACACAGGGAGATTAAATCAAAACACCTATGTGTAAGAGGAACAACGTAAATGCCATCTCTAGATATATTTTTCATGTTTTATAAGGAAATGATTCATGCTACTTCTACATTAATACTTCCAATTCACCAGGAACTCTGAAACGAGTTGTAGCTTAATAGTTTTAAGTAGAAACACTAGTTTATATTGTAACTGTAACAATGGATTTGGCCTCGCCAGATGTTAACCCTGAAACGCAGGTTCAATAAAGCCTCTGAGCTGGATACAAAGAGGGTCTACGGGATTATGAGGATAGCAAATCTCTGAACAACTGGCTCCACTTTTGCAGATTCTGGGCAACAGTTTGCGTGGATGATGAATGGAAATCTGAGAGGAAAAGGATGAACCATAGAACATTCTGACATTACTAAAAAATGAAACACAATCTTAAGTGGATCAGTGTTGATAGACAATATTTATATGCAAATGTTTTTAGCATCTCGTTGTCATCTTTGCTGCCATAGTGTTTCAGGTTTTCTCTCTGGAATTAACTTAAACTGCAATAATCAGCAGAGTATTCAAAATACAACGTTTTCGATCACATGAGGTAAATGAAAAATAAAATAAATGGGAACTTACTTGGCAAAATACTGACACACAGAAGCAAGCAAAATAAAGTTTGGATTCTCCATCGTTTCATTGTGCTGAAAGTAGTTATCTCGATCCAAAGACCATTTGAGCTGCTGTATGCCTAACAAGTTTCACTCACTGGAAAAAAAATAAAGAAACTGAAAAAAAAAGTCAACCAGACTGAGAGCGAATGCAGCTGTTTGTGAACTGCACTCCACCAAAGTGCTACTGACAATACAAGAGGGGAGAGGCGGGGCAGGGGCATACGGTCGCCTACACAGGCTCTCTGGGAGGATATGAAAAACATGAAATAAAAATCGGTGCTTTGTTTTTGTGCAGCACCACGGAGAGCTCCCAGCCTCGTCCCCCAATAACAATCACGAACTCTATGTTTTTATAGTGTGGCTGTGAGAGACCCATATACATTATTTAACAAGCGGTCTGTGATGTGTGCATCATTTTTGATAGGCTGCGCCGCCCAAACGTAGCCTCATCACTCTCCTTCTCTTCCGGGTGCTGATGATGTGTCTTTTTTCCTCGTGCTATCTGTCGCGCAAGAAGGAGGATGCTGCATCCGCGGGCCTATTGTCGTCTTCTGGGGGCATTCAAGTGACTTTTAGTGGATGCACAAATGCCACAGGAATGTTAGATGGCTGGATGATCCCCAGCTCTTTTTAAGGCACCGCGCCCTATTGTTGCTATCCAGAATACTCAGGTCCATCCTGCAGCCTGATATCATGCATTATGTAATAGCGTAATTATTGACAAGCCAAGTGCGTGCAGTTTTGTGGTGGCAATTATTGCTAAACAGCACATCTAGTGGAGGTAGGTTGATTTCGTTTTTCAGCCTTTAAAAAGTCAGTAAATGCATGCAGGTTCATAAATGCCCCCAAATAATTGAGTGAAGCCTATTACTGTGCTTGCATGTTTACTAATCTCCACAAATACCTCATACGTAGCCTACTGTATTTGGACTTTCGGAGAAAGCTAATAATGTCACATGCATTACATTTGCCTGTGTGTGATTGCCTTTGCAAGATCTTTTTAAATTAGAGTTTTTCACAGTTGCAGACCAAGATGCTACAAGGCTCAAGTATCCTGGGGCATGAGAGGCCCCTGGTCATCAGGGTACCATTCACCACATGCGTTGTGGCCACGGTGTGCCTACCACTGCTTGGATTAATATCTTGTGTCTTCATATCCTCTGTGTTTCATTATGAGGACTCTACTGGTACACATTGCCAGGTAATGTCTTTATTTTGCAAACTGAACCAACCATGTTTTTATGTTGATGCTAGTGATATACTAAATCATTACTGTGTGTTTCCAGGTTCCTAATTACCTGCCATCTATCAGTGCCTCAATAAGCCTGAGTCCTGAGTGCCACATATGGCGGTTCTGTATCGGACTGCACTCAGCACCGAGGCTCCTGGTGGCTTTTACCTACTTCAAATTCTACAAGGCACGTTTTGCCTCACGGTTCCCTGAGAGTTTACTCAGTTGCCTAAACCTGGTCTTTTCTCTTTGCGAAAACCTCGGCCTCTTGCTCCTCACATATGTATCATCCAGTGAAACATACTGTGAGTAATCCATAGTTTTTATTGGAGAGTTTGTATTGGTTTCATTCAAACCTCTGTTTTCTCTTTGAATCATGGCAAACTGTGTAGCTTTAATTTACCTCCTAAGTTAACAGAGATTTTGATTTGATTTTATATGTATTTGAAGACTTTGCAATGTTGGTGCTTTTAAATAAGAGAGTGAAGATAGATCTGTGATAGGTAGTTTAAGAAAATTGCAAATCAAGCCTAATTTCTATTCTAACCTTTTCATTTTCTGTTTGGCAAAATGAATAACCTCCCGGGCTTACATTAAATTAGTCATTTAAAAAAAGGAACACATAATCTTTTGAAATGCGATACAAAGTTGGGCCCCTGTTTTCATACTGTGACAGGCAGGTTGATGCATTGACTCAACTCAACTCTTAACTTTGATTTGCAAATTAATTATTACAATTACTGTGCTTTACTGACCAAATGTCCCCCTCTCTTTGTATATTTTGTTCCTTAGTTGTACATAAAGAAGGTTTTGTCCTCTTCCTTGTCAGTTCTATTATCCACATGCTGATAACTTGCCGTTTATGGAAGACTATTAAGAAGTATTCATTAAGCCCTGAGGTAAGAAATGCCAAATCACACACTACAGACTAAAAACACTCATGTCATTGGCAGCATTTCAGTCCAATTCAGTATTTATGTTTTGTTTTCTCTCCCCTAAAGGATGCCAAGTCTCACCATTGGAAAGTGCGCTTCTTACTTTTCAACGTATCCTTCTGTGCTTTCGCCGGATTCTTTTTCTGGAAACACAACATGTACTGTGAATCAGGGAGTAAGTATTACAGTAGATTGATCATTTCCATCTAATATGTGAAGGTCGATAACAGTGCTAAACGGAGAATGACACAACATTCAAAAACACGTCAGTCATATGAACAGTAATGTCACCAAAACATATGTTTCTTTTTTTCACAGGCTACACATTATTTGCCCTGTTTGAGTATCTAGTGGTCTTCTCCAATATGGCCTTCCATCTCACAGCAGTTTGGGACTTTAAGAATCGGGAGATCATGGTCATTTCATCCTCCGAAGATAAAGACTTCTGACTAAAAACTCACAGACTAAGTGCTAAATGTACAACAACAGCAGACAGATGTAAACAGCCTTGATCCTTCACAAGGGGAAGAGGATGACGGCTCTAGAGTCCATATGGGTGTAGATGTCAACAAGTTTAAACAAAAGATATGCTCATGTGCTACTGTCTGGTCAATTCAGTGAGCTGTAAGTACGTTGTTCTGCCTCAGTGTCTCATTAATGGATTCCTCGACTCACATACAGTTCACTGTTTTATGTAATGTGAAATTTCAACTTTTGTACAATGCAGAAAAAAAGCTGTGTTGTCATACTCTATGTGCCAAAGTAAAGTGACAGTCCCTCAAGTATGCTTGGCCTTTATCTTGAAATACAAAAAGGGGTAAATATCTATATATTATTAAGTAGAGGGTGAAATCGTGGGTACTGTCACCACACAGAAACAATGGCCTCTGACACAGTGTAGCTATTTCACACCATTCTCAAAAAAGTTTGCCAACAAGAGCAACTCTACCTTAAATGTACTATTAAGACCACTACTGTTAAAATAATGTTGTCATTAGCCATATTTAGATGTAAATGTTTATTTATATTTCAACAATGTCTGTGCTTTAAATAATGTTTTGAGTGTTCTCAAGTGTGAATTCTCTGGACTACACGTGACCTTCATGCCCTGTTGTTAATCTGCTGCCGGTATTATGATCACGCATCGCTTACCTAACTGTGACACAAAAGTTAATGCTGCTGGATAAAAACCCAGTGATCGAGTGGCCATACAAACACGATCTACTGTAATGTTTCTTTAATAGTTCTAACAGCACCTCATGTTATTTTATGCACCACAAGTATACTTTAAATATGGTCTTTAAAATATAAGTGTATGCTATACACCGCAACAAAATTGCGACACTCTGAAGCCTCTTGTCATCCTCCTCCCGCCAAATCTGAACCTGATGATGCAAGTACTGGCCAAGCATTAGCAAGAAGTTTCATTTTGGCCGCAATACCTTGAATCATATTAATTTACAACAAAACCCAGAAAAACAATTTTTTCTTGCCATGGTTCCACCAGCTAGTGTACATTACGTTTGTGGGCTATTGTGTTTATGTCAGTTAGTGAATGGAAACATCCTCCAACATACAGAGACTACAGACAAATGTAAAGGCAGACGTGAATGTATGACAGATGGGATCGGTATAACAATAGTTTCCTGGTATAAATATATATCACAATATCTAACATATATTTACATATATTTTTTATATTTTTAACCAATTTAATTTTTTTCCACAAGACACAACTCTTCAAATATGTCAAACAAAACCTTCAATAAGTAATATGTTAGTTTTTCAGTGCAATTTACTTACAATTTACAGCAGTTAAACGATTTAACAGTATGACCACAGCAACATTAAATAGGCTTTTCACAGCAGACACTTTAACTTGTGGTTGTATTAAACGCACAGGTGTTACTATTACCTTTAACGTTGAATGTGTGACAGTGAGCCCACACCCGTGCTTTCCAACATGAAAAAGGCTTTTTATCGCCCAGTCCTAACAACAGGTACAAACTGTTGAAGGAAGGTTGAACATTAGTGTGATTGTTCTTTAACACGCACCTCGCGTCCCTGGTGTGGTGGCTTAAACCGTCCGCTAGGTGGCAAACTTCAGCAATTTGTTCAAATGAATTCGACGTGATGTGCAGTACACACTCCGGATGTTAGGGGGCGACACTTGGTGGTTATAACCACGGTGTCTGTGGTGTAGAGGAAGACAAGCCCGCTGTCTTTCCACATTCTGCGGCTTTTTCGGTCCAGTGTAGGTTGGGGGAAAGACCAGACTCAAATCATTCTTACGGTTGGAGTTCGCTGAGCTTTAACTCCGGGTGACCAGGCATCTGCCGACATGTTAACACAGAGCTGAAACTAAAGATCTGCTGGCTCTGATTCATGACAGGTAACTTTGTTTTTTGATTATTCAGCATTACGTTGTTACAGGAGTAACATTATCATATAGCCTAGCTAAAACTAACATTTCAGTTGCTCTATATTAACGTCCCTCGTCTGACTTGCGGTGTCTTGTCGTTAGCTCAACGTCAACGGTGGCTAACGTTCGTCTGTAGAAAATGCAGCAAGTCGACACCGACCAAAACTGAAAAAACAAGGAAGCGTTAGTGTGAGGGCTCTGTAACGTTTCTGCCTCATTGTTGGATATGTCACTTCATGTCCCAGTTAGCCGAGATATTTAGCTAGCTAGTTGTTAAATGCCATTTCATTCAGTATTTAATAAATACATATGCCTATGAAATACATGTATATGGATTCATTCATATATTTTTATCAAAAAAAAAATAATATTTCATAATTCCAACGTTATTTCAGTGGATTTTTATTGTATAGTGGCACATTTATTTATTTCAAGGGACTTTTATTACATAATTCCAAATGTATTTATTTCGGGGGACTTTTTTTCATAATGCCACTTTTCTTTATTTCTGGGGACTTTTATTTCTTAATCACACATTTATTTACCAACTCTTTTTTTTTTTTTTTTTTTTTAATTTCCATTTCTTATGTGCGAATTAATGGGGCTGGGTTATCTTGCAGATTCAGATGAGAGCAAACGGCTGGGCGGGATGCCCTCCTGTGATTGGTTGTAACTTCATCAGTTTGTGTATCAACAAGTCACAGTATCCGCTCCATGGCTCCATGCCATAGCTAAGTCGCGAACCTGTGCTATGAACTAGACCGGCATGCGACCAGGTCTAGAGCTCTTTCAATAGACTGATCTCCGCGCCTGCGGGGATCACTAGCCAGCCATGCGTCCAGTCACGCTCAAGACCCCGCTGTGAGGTGGCTGGAGATCTTAATGCCCAGAAACGCCAAACCAACGTCTTAAAAGTCGCACTTGAACACACCGCAAATAATACCGTCAATGGCCAACTAGCATGTACGTTCTGCATGATGCATACCACTTAGTCTCGTTCACGGTGGCCATGTCGTTGTGGAAATATACTAGTATTGGAATGATCAGATAAGATGAAAAACTAAAAGAACCTCTGTGTGTGCCATCTTGACTTTTTTTCTTGTTTTCCTCTCTTCCGTTTCTCTTCTCGTGCACTAATTCGCTGAAGCGAAACAGCCAATTGAAGTGATATCTCTTGGGGGGCTCTTTTCTCATGATTCAACATTGCTGAATCGTCAGAAAAGCCGCTGTCAAGGGTCAGCTAGTGCCAAGGTGCAACACGCTGCAAAAAAGCTCACCAACAGTCCAACACTGGCAGACAGCTGACTGTCGTCTTGTTGTGTCAGGGCCTTATGAGACCGGTTTTGTAGACAAGAGGCTTTTATTTGTCTGTTGATGATGTGTTTAAAGTTACTGGGTGGAACTTTTAACTGGTTATGACAGTCTCAATTTAATCTCTGTCTCTGATGCTTGTCATCTGTGCCACTGGATCCGTCTCGTGGCCTCCAGCAGTGTCTGTGTTTGCTCTTGGTGGGGACCGGCGGAGCAGCGAGGCAAAGCTCTGCCCATGGATGGAGTAGGATCTGCTGCTGTCATGCGCAGAGCATTTAACTTCCTGCCTGTGGTCTGACTGCAAATGTGGCCGCGAAGAGATATCTGGGTCGGTACGAGGCGGGATAGTCCTTGCCGGAGGCCCTGCTGTAGACTGAGCTGAAGGAGTTTCTGGGGAATCTGCATGCTTTCTGATTTCCACGGAATCAGAACCAGTGACATCGGTTTTACATTGAGACTGTTTCGTAACCAGTTCAAAGTTCCTCACAGTAACTTTTAAACCAACCATCTGTCAACAGGGTAATGAAAGACTTTTGTCTACAAAACCGGTCTCTTAAGATATCTCCAGCCAGCTCACAGCAGAGTCTTGAGTGTGACTGTGCGCCTGGCTTGCTAACAATCTCCGCAGGGGAGACCTGTCTCTTGGTAGAGTACCTTTTGGAACAAAACGTGAGCTGCCGTGGCTAAGTCACTCTCTTCCCTGTCTAGTTCATAGCACCGGTAAGCAACATAGCTTTGGCATTGAGCCAATGTGCTTCTTTGATTGGTTGTTTTGCTGTAAGACGACTGATGACGTAACAAGCAATTTACCAATCATCCAACGATCTGAATCTGTGATGTTATTAGCCCCGTTAATTTGCATATAAGACATTTCAATTAAAAAGCACTGGGAAATGAATGTGGTCTTATGAAATAAAGTCCACTGAAATAAATATTTATTTGTTTATGTATTTTTTTAAATTTATTTAATAAAATGGCATTCCATAGCTCGTTGGGGCTTGTCAGACATCCACCCACAAGACTCACATGGCCCAGGCTGCTGTTACTCTTCCTAATCTTATTATTTTTCTCCCTAAGGTGACATGTGTTTGCATACATGCTGCCAAGGACCCTGAAGCACAGCTAAACCGTCAAAATAAGGGTTTAAAAGCTGATTTAGCGAAAGCCAGTTATTAGCAAGCTAACTGTATTTCTTGGTGTCCTCTAAACCAGCTGATTAATGCAGTTTACAGTCCTTTTTCATGTGTTCTATGAGACAAAGTACCTACAGGTACCGGTACATTGCATTTATTCTGAGCAAAGTTGAATTGATTAACCTAGATAAGAACACTGCAAAATTGTGTTGCTAGAATGATCAGAATTGTAAAGGGACTGTGTTGTCTACTTCCCAGAACACACCGGTCATGGAGTTCAACAAATTGGTGACCTTGTGGATATTTTGCTTGTGTCTCGTTGGAGAAAGTTGGACTGAAAAAACTAATTCACCTACAGCGGACCATCAGATTGTTGAAAATGGGGTGTCAGGTGAGTAATCAATCATGACAAAAAATATTTGTTGTAGCTTTTCGATAGTCTATTTTTATCCAACTGTTAAGCTGAGATGGCACACACTAGATTGGTTGTTGGAGTATTACTGTTCATGCCGCATCTTTGCGATTGCGCAGGCACTAAATGTAACCATGCTGAGAATAGTGCGGTTGGCATTCTCCATTAAGTCCTGTCCTCCAACTCAGATCAAGACATCTAGCGTTAGTCAAACAGGAGGTAGCCTAATTGATCTAATAATTAGTCGACCATATGAGCAGGGCTTTAAGTAGTTTCACAATTGGATAGTAATAATCAATTACTATTTCCAATAAACTACACTCAATACATTGTTTGTGCCGCTCAAAAACAGAAATTCCTTGTTTTCATTAGCCGTGCATGAGGATATGGCTAGCGGAGAACCTGGGTGTCAGAAGCTTGCCTGCAATGCATCCTGGTAAATGTAGGCACAGCTCCACGCGCAGGAGAACTCTGTTTTCTTGGTCAATCTGTCACGTACTGAGGAATCAATTGCTTTAATTTACTAAATTTACCATCAACACCAATATACCAACCTTTGCCTATCACAAGTCTATTGCTAACCATTATTGATTGCATTGTTATTTCTGAGGACCCCACAACATTATGTAGGCACATTCCTTCTTATCATGCATGTCAACAAACTATTTGTAGATTTGCATGGTTAAGGCAATGTAATCCTCGCATAACAGCATCCTCCTGCAGTGACATACTGCATTACATTACACAGCATACGTTTTCCTTTTTTAATGCAATATTTGATTTAAAGCTCAAACATGATGAGTCATTTTAACAAGCTCTTCTTGTTTCTTGTAAAAAAAAAAATAAAAAAAAAAGTCTCTCAATGATGATCTCTTTCCTCAATCCGTGAAGCGATGTCTCATGAAGGATAACAGTGGTAGCATTGGTCAAGCATGTCATGAGACTACAAAATGGACCATAAACTATGAAATCTACTACTAAAGATAAGTATTAGCCAGTTATGACGTACTATGACTCAGGGTTTTTTGAAGTGTGCTCGTATAATAATTCATGTCTGTTTTACAAAAGGTATAGGTTTACATTTTGAAATATTTATCTAGACTTTACCTACTATACTTAAAGCAACAATTCGGCAAAGACCCAATAATACAAACTTGCTCAGTTGTGATATTTTCTTAGTACTGCTTAACAGTTTGGTTAAACAGGAACTATTGAGACATTGTCAAAGTTGCGCAGGCACATTTTTACTAATGTGTGTCGCATGTCCCAAAAGGCCACTGTGTAGAGAATGGGGGGGAAAAAAAAATAATATTGACTTGTTTTTCAAATCTTGACAGGAATTCTGAATGGCGATAGGACATAATTCTAGTAACTACTGCAGTTATGAGGTAGCAAAGTTATGGAGTGTGTTGTTTATCTACATGCAGGCACACAGAATGACTTGCGTAACCTGAGCTATTAAAACAAAAAGTCAGGCGCACTGGTATGTAAATATATTATCTCCAGAGGTTTGCTAGCCAAATGAGAAAGAGGGCCATGTTGGGTGTATGAGAGTGTTGCAGGTGGTAGGCTTTCACTAGGGTAACTGTCAGTCTTTGTTTAACATGGTGAGTGAGAATATGGGAGAGTAATTGCCTTTTTGGTATGAGGCTGTGCAGGTTCTCTGTCGCTGAATGAAATTGCTCAAAAATGAACCTTTTACTACGTGTATATATGTATACATACATGCATACATGCATACATACACACATACACACACACACAATTTGCTAAACTAAAAAACCTTTCATAGACCTATTAATGCAAAAAGGGACCATTGCAGAGATTAATCTCTGACATTGTTTAGCTTACTTTCTGTTTTGTCTCTAACTGCTGAGCCAACCGGTCATAACAGATGGTTCTGGGAATAAAGAAAACATGGGTTGGTAATGATGTGATAAGTTGATCCGTGGGAGGGGGCATTACGCTGTAAATTCTAGCTCAATGCAAACCAAATGCCTGCATTGGCTTTATACACTATTGTGTGGGTGACAGTAATTAATATTGAAGCATTATTATTCGAGATGTATGGACCTGAGCTTGGCCATTTATGAAAGGGGAAGTGAGTTGATTTTGCATACTGCTACACCATATTGTTGTGAGGATGATGCAGGCAACATAAAACAATGTCCGTAAATGCAACCACCTAGCAAACCAGAATAAACTAGAATCAAGCATTTCATTCAATAAGACTGTAATGTTATTAGAAAAGTTCAATTGAAATTGGTGTGTAGAGGCACATTCTTGTTGGTAAAAACCAAGCTCAGGAAATGCAAGCTACTTCTTCATGTTGGTGAGCAAGGCAAGCCTACACCTTAAACATCTTGTCACCTTCCTCTTTTGTGGTTATAATGCAATGAAATACTCAACAAAGCGTATGGTGTTTGACATGTGCTTTTTTTATAACTTAATTTAACCAGGAAAAGACATCTGAGATTGGAAATCACAAATTACTAGTTCATTTGTGACAGTGTCCAGGATCAGATAGCAGCAGCACCAGCAGCAGCACATAGAGGTTATATAAGACAAGTCTTGAATTAAATTGAATAATTTCGGAAAGTTTCAGGGGCAGTATTCTTGTGAATTCACTTCAACCATGTTTAAATTGACATTTAAACTTACTGTTAGTACAGGTAGCCTGCCATACCCTTTTCACACTCCTGTGAAACTCCTGTTTGTCTGCAGTTCATGCCAAACAAGGTTTCCTCTCAGTGGGAGTGGTGGCGTTATCTTTGATCTAGGGCAGAGGATCTGTAATCCCTCACGAAGGAGAGGGAACACAGAAGGCTGACGGGCTTCACTAGATAATTTTCAGATTGCTAAATTACATGCTATTTTATCATGGAAATTATTATTTACATTTATTTTTTTTGGATTAATCTACAATTAATTGTAGAGCCCTACACACTGAAATACTTATAAATTACAGAGGCCGGCCTGTCAAAAAATGTTAATGACAGTTGATTGTAAACAATATTTAGACTAACAGCTAAACAACCCAGGATTTCTGACATTAAACAGAACTTTGAAATTTTGGGATACAAAATGTTTTTTGGAAGCCCATTATTACCAAAAGCTGTCTAGCCTTGGGACGGGGCCTGTTTTTGGTCTAAGCAGGGGTTCTGACAGTCATGTTATCTGGCTTCTTGGCTCCATTGAGTGAAAGGTTTTACATAACCAAGGCTTTGTCTTCATTCAAGGAATTTTGCAGTTCAGTTATATTGGTGAGAGAGAACTGGTGAGTGAGGGAAATCCAATCGGGGACTTTGCATTCTGACTTTTCTGCAAAAAAGCACAAAAGCTTAAAAGTCATGAACGTTTGTGGCCATCACAGGAGTAGTTAAAGTTAAGAGAGCTATTTTAGGTTTGAGCTAAAATCAGTACCTTAAGTAAATTATCACTTCATTGCTTCAAATTGTATCTTTTTTTCAATGGTCTGACTTTACAGGCCTGGTTGTTTCTAAAAACATGTTATTGGATATTCTTGTCATTCCTAAAATTGCACTTTTTGGTGCTGAAATCTAAAAACTTCAGCGTATAATTTTTTTTAATAACAAAGACTTTTTTTTTTTTTTTTGTCATCTGTGTTGTTTAGTCATCTTTGTTGTTATCGTAGTGGTAGTAGTACTAGTTGCCTTTTAACACTATCTTGATATGGCTTTTTCTCCAACAGATCTTTGTCGCATTGATGAGCTGCTATGCAAAGATGAGAATGGAATTCTCAGCTACGAGGCTATCCGTAGTATCCACAAGCAGATGGATGATGACGCAAATGGCAATGTAGACGTGGCAGAGACAGACGGCGTAAGTATCAGCCTAAAAAGTAATCAACAGAAGCTGATGCTCTGTTGAAGGGGGTATTCTGGTTTGTACAGTCGCAGAGGTGGTCTTCATTCAGTCGGAGGAGGTTTACAGGTGTGATTATCGTAATCCTCTGTCATCTGACTCGTTTTAGGATTTGCTGCTTAGATGGTCAGTTAATCATAGCCCTGTAATGTCTTTAACTTACTCTGAGTAAGTGTAGGATTTGTCCTGTTTGTGCTCCATTGCCCTTTTTTACTGAAGTTTTTGTCAATAATTAACCTAATTCACATTAAGTGCGGTTGTAAATGGCGTGTAAATGTTGTAGACGTTCATTTAGCCACTTTTGTACAAACTCATTGTAACAAAGAATATTTGTGTGCCTTTAATCAGACGGTGTGGTTTGTATCGTTGAAATGCATGACGGATATTGTTTGTTGCTTTTCTTTTCAATACAGTGAAGTATAATAAAAGCACAGTATAAAAGGTTACAGGCGTTCACAGCTGTATAATGCTCATGGGAAGTAGAGTCTGTTGCTTCTCAGACAACACTTGTGCCTTAAAGCCTGTCATCCATTTAGCTTACATCCTGGGCTTTAGTGTAAACTACATGTTGTGGCCTTGAGGAGGTCTCCTCTGGAGCCTCATTTCACTTTGGTTCAGTCTGTTGCAGTTGAGGTCCGATCAAAGCCTTCTCTAAGAAGAGGAACTTGGCATGCAAATAGCCCAAAGACAAAGAATCCAGTGCATTACAGTGCACATCTGTAGTGGCCCTGAGCCAAGAAATCAAAAGCTTGAAACGATTAAGAGCACTTCAAAACAGTAGTTCGACTTCCTGTTATCATACAGTGATTAAATAAAGAGGATAGCTTATTTCTTTATGACCAAGATCAAAGTCTGCATCAGGCTTTTAAAAATAAGCTACGGGCCTTGGTCACCTTTTTATACAGGTCCTACTAATTTTCCCATGAAAATATTTTCAGGAGTGTGGTATTTCACCTGCAGTACAGACAGTCTCTCTACTCTGTAGTGAAATCCTCCCACACAAATGTATCAAGAAAGAAAGGCATCATGACGTATTACTGTCTTCCACCCATGTTGCATGAGTTGGCTTTTGTGGGAGTGCAAGATGTTATGTATGTGACTGAGTTGGCTTACGGTCACAATATAGTGGGCAACAAGTAGCGTGGATCTACGTGTGTCTTGTAGTGGACCACCACGCCAATGGGGGCAGAAATGGAATTCAGAGTGCCATAAATGTGGCTTTTGGCGCCATTTGCTCTGTGCCATGGTGTTTTGTGTACAACATGCAGGGTTCTCATTTTCAAACCGAGATACCAAAAAGTAATCCAGAGACTTTTATGTTGTTTATACTACTCAATTTAAGAATTGGCTGGTCAAATGTCATATTTTCCTTCAAAGTGTAACTGAAATGAGAACCTCCACAATATTTATTATGTTCAACTTGTAGGTGGGTACATTTTTGAAATGTACTTAAAGGAAAAGCTCAACATTTTGGGAAAATGCTACTGTCAGCAGGCAGTTGGCTTCGATCAACATAAAGCCTGGAAACGACTAGCCTGGCTCTTCCAGTTCTACCAGTGCCTCTAAAGCTCACTTATTAACACATCATATCTCGTTAGTCGTACAAACAAACATGTAAAAATGACTGATGGTTTTCTGTGGTGATTTTAATTTTCTCAGCTCTGTTGGTTTTTTAATCACATCATTGTCTGTCTTTTAGGTATTGGTGGTCAACATTCGTGTCGTGTAGAAAAACTATTAAAACGAGTGAGGAGAAAGTTCTAAGTGGTTCCAGTCTATGGAATAGTTAGTGAAAAATCTTTAGTAATAGTTTTTATTCAACCAACCCCACTCAGAAGTGCAGCCCGTGCTGTTTAGTCTGTGGGCATTAATTTCTGAATTAAGTGAAACCCGAAACAGTTGCAACAGTGGTTCATTCCAATGTTTCATTGAAGAATTGGTCAAACTAAGCCAACTAAAGGCTTCCAGAACAGGAAGGCTGAGATGGTGTCAATAATTTAGGAAGAACTTTTACAAGTTTGGATTCTTTGTAACCACTACACACCTTCTTGTTATTCTGCAGTTCCTGAGAGAAGATCTAAACTACCATGACCCTAAGGCCAAGCATAACACCTTCCACGGGGATGACCAGTTCATCAGTGTGGAGGACTTGTGGAAGGCATGGAAGAGCTCTGAAGGTATTGCTTTGAGTCATTTACCTGCTGAAGACCAGCAGCGACTGCACATACAGGCCTTTTCTTTCAGATCTCTTTTGTTTGTTTAAGTTGTAGACTGTGAGCATTTTATTTTGCACACTATGTTCCGCATTGGCACGCTCTACTAATACTGACTGTTTGATATTGGACTTATTATTTTTTAATGAAACACTCCTTGTGACTTTCTGTCCATATAGCAGTGTTTTTAAATAGCTAGTAAATTAGCGTTTATGTATTTCCTTTCAGTTGAAAGGGTGGGTCACACATTACCCCTGCTTGACTTTCTCACTCGCTTGTCAAAGAAGCAAGACAGTTGATCAGATGGCATGTCAAACAAAGTGCAGTCTGCTTATCAGCTCCAGCCAGTGCCAGAGTGGACACCATTGACTCTGTCAGCACAAAATTACCATGCACGCTCTCACCTCCTTCTACCTATCTATTTAGCTGGGCTATCGTGTACTCTTTGATATGACTTTTCATGTGCTGTATCTGGCACCCATGTCTTTTCACACCCTTTGCCCTGGGTTTCTTTCTTCCCTTTTGTGCTCATAGTACTGACTTATCCTGCATTGCAGTTTCTCGACGAGGCTGTGCAGGTTTGGAGCCAGGAAACTAGGTTTTTGTCCAAGAGAATAATGCATTAACACAGACAGCCCACACCATTGACTCTCTGCTAGTTATTACTATGGGCAAGCCAATGTATGCTATTGGCTCCAAAGGATCTGTCATACAGTAATTCATTCAGGATATGTCTTGTCAATTGCCTTTTCTGATTGTTTAGGGTCACTGTGCTAAAATGAGTAGCTACAAAGCTATATGTCTATAAGTACATTGTTCTCTCAATATGGACGAGAACACCCTCAAACATATGATAAAGGTCAGCTGTTTAACCACATAGCCATTGTTTCATTTGTTTAAAGAGTGCAACAATGAAAACGAATGATCATTTCTTCCTAACTGCACCGCCTGTGATGGAGACTTATTGTAGCCATGTAGCCTGATCAATACTGAATTCTGCAGGTATTGGATGAATGAGAATCAATGAGCACTGTAACTAAGTTTTTATTTTATTTTTTTCCCCTCAGTGTATAATTGGACATTGGATGAGGTGGTGGAATGGCTCATCACCTATGTGGAACTGCCACAATATGTGGATGCCTTTCGCAAGATGAATTTTAATGGAAGTGTAATGCCAAGGTAAGGGATATCATGATTTTCTAACTTCTCCAAATGTAAAATGTGGCAGAAATAAGTTGTGGTTTATAAAAGACTGTTACTCAGAAATGATGAGATTCAATCTACAAAGTGTAGTCATGACAGTGATGCACAACGTGGGAATGATTCCAGCACATATCATTTACTTGATGCGACTTTAGTGGCAGTAATTAAACCCCATTTACATTACTCTCTTTGTAAGTCATTACGTTTCCTATTCTGATCAGTCGGTGTCAGTTTTATTACATGTATTCTAATTTCCCGCAATAAGTGTATCTAATGACTATTAGAGTTTTAAATCTGGTTGGTTGGATTTAGAAGATTTGTTACAGGGTCACATTAAACATGGCTCAAACTGGATTACACCCTTTGCTCTTCGTTCCTTGTTCCTGCAAAATGACTGTCTGTTCTCTCTCAGGCTCGCCGTGAAGAACACCTCTCTGACACTCTCTATTCTGAAGATTCTGGATCGCAGCCATGTGCAAAAGTTGCAGCTCAAATCTTTGGACACTGTTCTGTTTGGAGCTCCCCTGAGTACGTGACGTTTTTTCTGCTCTTATTCATACCATCAGTCATACTTCATCAGTTGATTGGTTCTGGATATTTTGAACTTTCTTCTCTCCTCTAGTCAGGGGTTTAGTTGCATTACCTCTTATTAGGGTTTCATTTTATTTTCGGTTTAATAAGCAGGATGTCTCAAACACTTGTCAACAGAATTCAGTAAAATGTGGTGGGAATACTGAACTTACCTGGATGCTAAAAAATCTGCCACTACATTTTCTGTTATTTATTTTATATTGAGATACTGATCTTGATGCAGAGTTATGTGCACCCAAAATGCTTTTTAGTTATTCCTATGAAAGTCATTACTTGCGCTGAAGAACTGGTTCCAACTAATTTACAGAGGCGTAAAAAATCTCCCAAATGACTAAGTCAACACTTGTTCAAACATGTAACTCCCCCAAAGGAAAGCTTAATTCCCTGGAACTGAAAGAATATTACTGTGACACATCTGTACGAAAGTTTGAGTTTGTTTCGTCAGCCTAACACCGTTACCAACTTCCTGACTCGCTACTCTCATTTTTCATCATCACCATGTCCCTCTAATATGTTGTGGTCGGGTTTTGTTTGCTTCATTTATTTATTTAGTCACTTACTCATTTACTCACTGATTTACTGATTTACTCACTCAGTTGGCCCACCTTTGACATGTAGGGGAAATCCTGTTACCACCTGTGTCTGTTTGAGGGAGTGAGGAAGTGAGCTAACGGTTAGACTACACTGCTCTGTATTCCAGACCTTCCCCTCTGTGTACTGAGACAAATAAACACACTCTCCTTCCCTTTCTCCAGTAGTGCTGATCCGCTTATGAAACTACAGATTTTACAGTAGGGTGTGTTTTTTTTTTTTTTTTTTTTTTACACAAGGGTTTCGTAACATCTCAATGGATGGGGTGTGTCTCAGTTGTCAGACCTCTTGGCTGTATTTTATATTTTTTCTGTGTAATCTGTGTTGACATTGACATTAGGATTGTTCCCAGAATGACTGCCTGACTGCTTTCTCTTTTTTCTTCTGAAGGAAAAACAACATGTTTGTCCATAAAAGCTTAGTTAAAGTGCGACAGCTGAATTCTAACAGTTTGCATGACCGAGCTAGAAAGTCAGGAAAAGTTTTCACAAAATATTAATAGTCCCCAGAGACTAACTTGGTGCATATGTTGAAGATGAGGGCAGACATGTGATCATCAGAGCAAATGTAATGAACCTTCATAGAGGGAAGTCATTTTCATTAGAAAGAAACTGCACGGGGGGACGGTGTGTAGTCGTCTGTGTCTGGCATGTGTCATTGTGGATGTGTTTTGTTAGAGTCACACCCGAAGGAAGACATTAGCGAGCGCTGTCTGGCTTTGACAGCCTCTCAAAGCCAGGGGGTCTCACTAATAGTCGGTCTGACTCGCTGTATGTAGCAGCAGCATTTTAAGACACATCTCACAATGGGTTGATCCTTATCTAGTGGGATGTTGTGTAACACATAATTAATCCAAGGACATTTCCAATTTTGTGGTTAATTAAATGTCACTTTATGCTCTCTTGGTGGTATTTCTAAAAATGCAGTGAATGTAGTGTTTACTGTATGCAAGTTGAATGATGACAGAAAGCAAACTGTTTCCTGTTTAGGACTGATCATAGCAGTAAATGGAACCAAGGAAATGACTTATATATATTATCTCAGAGATAATGCACATTATTTCCTTTCAGCATTTTGGCTCGGTCACAATGCAGACCAAGACACATTTAGCACGCATGCATTTCAGTTAAACACTATGACCTCTTGCTGTTTAAGGGGGAACATTCTGCATGTACAGGGCTAATAAGAGATGAGAGCAGTGGTTTACAGCTGTCCTGTAGATTTTCTGGTTCTCACTTCTGGCTTTTTACTTTGACACAATAGTAGGCCCAGCTGACTGATGAACCTGTTTGTTCTTGACTTTATAAGCAAGTCTACAGGAATATACACAGCCTTCCTGAAAGATCATTTATCACAAACTAGAGTCTTTGTGATGTGCCTTTGACCATACAGAGGGTTCATGTGAAGAGGCATGTGTGCTGTTGGATCTACTGTGTGATCTGACTTCTATGTCATTAGCAGCCAGTGGTGCAGGAGCATGTTTGTAGAGAAATATGTTTTTTATAGGTGGAATGTCCTCCTGATCATATCTAAAGAGAAATGAGCCTGTCGTGACATGTTATCCTAATTGTTCTTCCTTTTTGTCTCACTCCAGGAAGTAGAAGTCGTGCTTTTGACATCTCTTTCCCGCACACCCCTTTGCAGGTTTTGCAAGAAAAACTTGCCTCATTGTGTGGTTTGCTAGGCTGAAATTCAGGCTGTGTGTCAAACTGCTGCATGACACCATCAAATGACAAATAAATAAACCCAGGTTTAATTTTAAGGATTGTAAAAGTTTTTCTCACTTGAAGGTTGATCTAAATCTAATCGAAGGTTTCTTAGAGCTGAGATAGCTGCTTTCTAGCTGCTGTGACGTAAAAGCTATGAATCCCTTCCAATGACAACATGACGGCATACTCACACTTTGTTATTATTAGAATTTGATTCACAGCTCCTCATGTTTACCAAAATGTTAAAGTTGCCATTGTTTGGTTTTCTGTGCATGTTTTTTTTTTAGCTTTGGTTACCAGACTGAAATAGGCAGTGTTAAGCTGGCTTCATTGTGGTCTTTTACACTAGGCCCCTCTCACCGCAACCTGAACTTGTGCTACTGACTCTTCTATTTGTGTCACTCTGCAGCACTCTTGCAGTATGACTACCGGTAGGCTATGTTCAAGCTCAAGCTTCCCCACTTCCTGGTGAAGCTTGCTCATTGTTAGACGGCTTCATCTCGGATCTTGATATAGCTTGCTTGGTTGAAAAACAGATCCTCTTCTATAGTTTTAGGTTATGATTTTTATGTTTATTAAAATGCTTAAATGTAACTTCTCCTTTTTATTGTTCTCTTTTTATCAGTGAATAGACATAGCCACTTGAAGGACTTCATGCTGGTAGTGTCAATAGTCATTGGCATGGGTGGCTGCTGGTTCGCCTACATCCAGAACCGCTACTCCAAGGACCACATGAAGAAGATGATGAAAGACCTGGACGGCCTGCAGAGAGCTGAACAGAGTCTGCATGACCTACAACAGAAGTGAGGGTTTTTCCCACCACCCACACAACACATTGTGTTATACTCTACAAGTACTATATTGTTCACACATGCATAAAAACACAGCATTAAATGATGCAACGCTATTTTTTTTTTGTCTTCATCTTAGAACTTTTTCAAGATCAAACCAATACATTTATACTCCCCATCTTCTTGTCTACAGTATATTTCAACAGGCATGACTCATAACTTTCACAGGATTGCATACACAGAGCCACATTGTTCTAAAATGAGAAGTGCCAGACCGGAAGAGCTGCACTATGTTTCATTGGACAGACTTTTAGACCAATCACTATATACCAATTGACTTAAACACTTCACATTTCATTAAATTACATGTAACCTTTTTTTATGACAAGACTTATATAATATAGATGGTTAGAGGAAACTGTTAGCGCAATCTGAGTTTAGGTGTGCTGTTGGACAGCTGGAATAGTATTTAAACTATTTTGACAACTCTGCAGAACTCGCCAATCAGGATCATCTGTAGCGCATAGGGCCGCAACACAGCATTGCATTTACAAGCTATTGTAACTCCCAAGTGCAGTGTTCTCCACATTTTTCAATAGCATTTCTACACAGACCTTTTTGAAAGGGTAAAGAACGGGTGTGCCGAGACCATCAGGGTTTGGCCGGCTCCCAAGCATGACCATAAAATCACAGGACGTTGTGTTTATCTCCTGCTGTGAGTCCGCAGATGCATATGATCAAGGCATGTGGTTGGGCATCTTGAATTAATAGTATACTGTATATTGTGAAAACTGAATATTTTTAGTAGCATTGGCTGACGTAATACTGACACTGTTTCAGACTGTGCTGGTGAAGAGGTTATTCTCCATTTAGCAATAATACAGTAAACTTTGAGAAGGGATTGCGTCTCCACATTTGTCCCAAAAATAGGTGACCTCTCTGAACCTCGTAGTATATCCATACAAAGCTTGTGAATGTGTGTCTGCAGTATCGCGGGATACTGCGTGCTGACACCTGCTGTATTCCGGCTTAAGAGGTATTACGCAATTGCTGCCTTGATGATAACATATTTTGAAAAGAGATGGTTTAAAAATAAAGCACCCCAAATGCAGCCAAATGCAGTGTCATGAGGAATGATTGAATGTTATAAGACAAATGTAACTATTCTGGTTCTGTTGATACTTCAAGGAATGCTCGGAATGTGTTTTTAAGTGTGCACTGTCTCCTTTTATTGCTTTAAAGGATACTCAAACACAGCTTTATCTCATACACTTTTAAAAGGATAAGGCATTACCAAGGTGCACATAGTACTCTCAAATTTGTTTTAAGTCGCAGTGAAATGCCTTTTCATTTTTTCTGCTGATGTTTTGCATCAGTAATTCTAGGTATTTCTGATTTAAACATGTTAATGGAGCTGGGGCAGAACTTTACATAAAAAAATAAAAAAAACTGTTTCAAAGTGAGCTCCCTTCACTGTAGTTGTGTTACTCCACACCACAAATGCATTGTATTTTGAATTTTGCAAAGTTGAAGCTCCTCTGATTGAAAGGCAGCTTGATAGAATTTGTCAGAGATGTGTTATTGTTTTTTGGAATTTTTATGTACACTTGCTGGTTTGTCATGAAGTTACCACTAAATGCACTCTGCCTAGTAAAGGGTTAGCTTGAAAGAAAAAGATCACTTTGTAAAATGTGACAGTTAATGGTCATTGTGATCACGTTGAGTCATTGAAAAGACAAGGATTCATCTTCTTAGACAAATAATTTTTTCCACAGGATATTTACAGAAATATGTTGCTTTGTTTTTGAAATTGTGTACGAAGTTGAATTTGATATCTGGTTGATCATAAAGGAAAACTCTTGAGTGTCCAAGATGGAAAGTGTTCTAGGAAGGAACCTCTAGGAAGCAGTGACGGGTGTTGCCACATGGCTGCGTAACGTCCCGGTGTTGATACTGGGGGATATTGAACAGGGCAGGAAGAGCTCTTGTAGGCATCAAAACATTCAGTCTATTACACTACCCTTATTACCCACATGAGTTGCTCTTTGTATCAGCTGGCTGTTTAGGAGACGCAGGTTGTTGAAACATGATCTGATGAACATCAAATAGACTGTAAAGACGAGACTAAGATTTCACAGACTGAACTGAGCCTTGTATTCATTTTCTGTACAGTAACACCTCCTCCTATTGCACTGTAGTATATCGGTCACGGCTCCTGAGTATGCAAATGTTACATAATATATATTAGGTGCATGCTTTATTAGCTGTACAATAAGGAGTGGAACAATTAAATTTTTTTGTTGGATTTGCCTGCTGAATTCAAAGCAGAGCCATTGACTGCTCCAGTGGGGTCGAACAATTGAGGTCCAGCTTTGTCCCTCTGATAGACTGCCAGCCCCATCTGTGCTTCCACTGTGGTTTTAGACTTTGATCACTTGTGAAAATACACCTGCCACTACCAACTTTGAAGTTTGCTCTGACATTTATTTCTTGTTAAGTTAATCGCTCGCACTTAATTCTCTTCTGCAAAATAAACCAGAGCTTTTAATGAATCTTAAAGGCACACAATTGCTGTTTAAGCATGTTGTGCACGTACCAAAACCTACCATAGCTAGGCTAATTGTAGGATCTTGTTAGTTGTTTGGAAGAGTGCTGTGCTGCTTTACATGCAGAACTTTGACCACTGCAGACATTGCATTATATCTCATATCCCAAAATTATGGCTATGCATTGAGCATTTTATAATTTATCTGCTGTAATTCCGTAGTGTTATGCAAAGACATTCAAATCTAATCTGTGGTGGATGAAAGCTCAGAGAAAGGACAAGCAAACCAATTGCGTTGTACCCGTTTCTCATAAAGTAGAATATGTCCCATGATCGTATTAAAATTAGGGATGCACTGATGTATCGGCCAGACATTGGCATCGGCCGATCATCTACTCATTGGAAAATAAGGTGACGTGCGGCGATGGCAGTAGCCGATGTTTATCTGTTGTTTTTCTTCCACATTAGTTTTGCGCTGGCTTAATGTTGTGTTGATTTTTTTTTTTTCCTCTGGCATGCCATGACACCTGTGGGCACCCATTGCCCACACATGTGATTTTGTTTTGAAATAAGTCAAATAAACTGTTGGCGGTGTGGGAGTTTCACTGTTTTGGAGAAAGATCAGCAATATGCCGTATGCAAAAAATTTTCCTGTGACATTTCAAGAGGAGGTACAGACACAGCGAAGTGTACAACGATTACCTGAAAGCTGATTTATTATTTTAAATTTTTTAAACTGAGAGATGACCAGGAAATTACAAACATCTGTATCGGCTGAGAAATGTGCAATCTGTACATCCCTAATTAAAATACTTATTATTATTATTATTATTATTATTATAATAATATTGAGGATTTACAGTGGCTTGTGTATTAATACTTAAAGACGATGTTTAGCGGTCATGGTAACCTATGCATCTACTGCCAAAAGCAGACGATTAAGATTCTCGGACATTACAGAGTTGGTGTTAAGCATTAAAGTGTTCTAAATGGACAACCAAGCACAGGCGCTGTGGGAATAGATATTATATTGTTATATTGTAGGTCAGTGTGACTCGTAAGAAGAGACCTTCAAGACAGTACATGTTGAAGCTGAGAGAGAGGTATGCACTCTGTCTGTAGCCGTGCCTTTCTTCCTGATCCCTGCTGCCAGCTGCTGTCTTTCCATACCTTCAAGCAGATCCTGTGCTGGTATCAAGTAGCCTGGCTCAGCCATGACTGCCCTGTTGGGAGGAGGCTTTGACTGGGGCTGGATTTCCTGGTTGCCTTTTACAACGCCGTTTGACCCAGCCTCTGCCTCACTGGTGGGAGAGGGTGTTAAGCGTGACTGCTTAACATGTCAGCTCTAGTGCTAATTCACCCGCTTTTGGCTTGGGGTGTGGTGTGCAGACGGACATCCTTGAAAAAGGACTGGCAACAAGGACAACAACATTGCATGTGATGGTCATTAACACGTTTATTTTCTTTCCACACATTTTATCTGCTCATTTCAGAAATGAAGATACATATTGTAATATTAGCATACAAGTTGTGGGTTATTTATTTACCTTGTGTCTACAGAGACTTTCTCTCCGGTGTCCTGTAAGCCCTGCAATGCAGCAGCACAGGTGAAACAGCATTTGGTGTCTTCCCACTGAGCACTGTAGCTCTGCGAGTGCTATCGAATCTTAGCTAGAGAATGGCAGAGGTCAGGGTCGAAATCATTAGCAGGACTGCCCACCACCCACATTTTCCATAGCCAGCTCTCTGGATCACATTTCATTTGTATGCTCCCTGTGCTGTGCGTGTGTGTGTCTAGCCTGGAAAAAGGAGCGTGCTTCTCCCTAGTTACTGAATTTATAATGCAGCTTTCTGCCCTTTTTAGTGTCTGGAGACTAAAAGCAGGATTTTTTTTTTGTGTTTCACAGTATTGCATATGAAAGAATCGAATGAAAGTCCCAATAACTGCCTAGTCGCATGTAGGAGTTAATTCAAGTATTGTCACCTGAGAGCCCCCACATTAGCTGTACAAATCAAATTAAACAGTTTATTTCTTGGTTTAAATTCATATTATATCTCTACATACCTGTCGATCACAATAGTTATGCTGAGGAATTTTTTTTTTTTCTTCTATGATTACCGTAACTGCATAAATTATATGTATAAAAATAATTGTCATGGGTTACAAGCCCCTCTTTTTAAAAGTACACTTTTTTTTTTCTTTTTTTTTTTTTTTTCTCTTTTTAAAGAGGACAGTCCCAAAATATCCCACATACAAAGTAACACACATGATACTACTGGAGCATTAGGTAACACACTGTACTATTCTAAAGTTACAAAGTGGCAGCTGTTCCCATTATTCACTCTGTCCCTCTGAGGTCAGTTTATTGTGAGCTGCCCAGCAGCTGACCATGGCTCTTTTCTTTCTTCATGTTAGCCATTGTTTCCGGTGATTCATAGCTGATGCAAGTCCTTCATTCCACACATACATGGCACACACATGCTTACACGTCATGCTTGCCCACAGAAAATGCCCACAGACACTGGCATCTACTACGCTATGTGAAAATAATTGTTTCTTTGTTCCTCTCCTTGTTTCAGGCTGCAGATCGCCCAGGAGGAGCACCGCACAGTAGAAGTGGAAAAGGTGAACCTGGAGCAGAAGATGAGGGATGAGATCAACTCAGCCAAGCTGGAGGCCCAACGTCTGAGGGAGCTGCGTGAGGGCACAGTGAATGAACTGAGTCGCCAAAAGTACGCTGAGGAAGAGCTGGATCAGGTACTTGCAAAGGAATAAATGTGATTTTAAACATTGAGTTTGTAGTTCAACACAAAGGCTAAACGCTGAAACTGGGAGAATAGTGTGAACTTCCAGGGTGGCAACTGCACAGTATGTTTAGTTATATCAGATTCACACTGGCTATAGTATAAATACACCCACTGAAGTCTTTGTCCATTAGGAATTTGGCAGGAACTGCACAGCACTTCCCACACAATTAAGTAAGAAAACACATGAGTAAACGCTTGAAGGACTATCACAGTGATCTAAATCAGACACTTTTGTCACAGTTTTTAAAAAAAAAAAATTTATTCAGAAACACGAGATGTTTCGAGATGCTTTGAGTTTCATGTAGTCTGTGGCAAGGCTGTCACCGCTTACTTACACTCCTGTAAGTGTCTCGTCCTCAACCATAAAAGTGGTTCTAATTATCTTTTGTGTTTTGGAGAGTGTAGGATTGACAGATGTTTTATAAAACTTAGTGACAGTTTTCAGCAAATTGCGTGTTCGTTGATGAGTATCAAATAACAGACCTACCAAATTGTACACATTTGATACTGTGTTGGTCTGTAACTTAGCCACCCCCCATCGCAAGTTATTAGCCTACAATACATAAGCAGAGACGTGATTGCTTCTACTGTTTCGACAGCCATGTTCATATTCAGCCACTATTGTTTTAGGGAGATCATACCATTAGGCAATAACCACATACTATAATGAGAAGAGTTGTATTAACCAGCTCTAAAATATTTATTTCACCATTACCATAATATAGTCTCTTTAGGCTTGTTAGGGTTTTACAGCTTCATTGTAATCATCGTTTCAAATGAAGTGAAATCCTTTTAACTTGGTAAGCTATACTTAGGCAAGTGAACAACAAATGAACAAACATAGGCAGAAATGACTAACTAACAGCATGAGCATCTGCAGATATTTTGTTATTTGGATCAAGAACTTTCACATCAGTCAATCATTCACTTTTATGTCTGTTTGAGTGCTACATGTAGGCAAAGTATGTACTGTAATGCACATGAATGCAAATGGTTAACAGTAATTCATTGTGCACACAGCATTGACTTGCATCTGACGTATCTCGGTCGCCGAAGTGCTACTCAAAAAGCAGCACATTCATAACTTTTCAACATACTAATCTTTCATTTTGTTGCAAATAATGTAAAATGCATGGATGCAGTTTGTATATGTTAATTCATCTAATGTTTGACATTTGTCACAGGTACGCATGGCCTTGAAGAAAGCGGAGAAGGAGTTGGAGTCACGGAGTAGCTGGTCACCGCCAGAGTCTCTGCAGAAGTGGCTGCAGCTCACCCATGAGGTGGAAGTGCAGTACTACAACATCAAGAAGCAAAATGCTGAACGGCAGCTCCTGGTGGCCAAAGAAGGGGTAAGCATGTAAAAGCCTAAAGGGGAATGCCATTCTGCTTTAGGAGTTCATGTTATTGCCTTAATTGATCGTTGGACAATTCCATTTTAAATCTATGAATCCTATTCTACTCTATAACTACTTTACAACTTCACCACAGGATTAAGCCTTAATACCTGAACTTGATCATTTGGTTCCATGTTTCAGTTGTTAATGCAATAAAACATTATTACAGTAAAAATGAAAGCAGCCTCATTAAGTAATCTTGATCACGGTCATGTGAAAGCTATTCATGTTCTTGAATATGGAACTGTTGTGCCGTGTACAAAGCTTCCCCTCGAACATAGTGTGTGGATAATGTCAATACAGCAGAGATAAATGTTTAGTCATTTCTTTTCACAGGCAGAGAAGATAAAGAAAAAGAGGAACACTCTCTTTGGGACTTTCCATGTGGCTCACAGCTCCTCTCTGGATGATGTGGACCACAAAATACTGGCAGCAAAGTAAGTCAGAGATTATGATTTGTGGAATACTTTTCATAGACTTTTAGAAAACAAGCTGCAAGTGACTTAAGCCCCATTCCTACAGGATTTACATTACAGAGGGAGGAGGGTAATATATTCACTGCGCTCCTCTGTAATTTGACTCTTTGTTCTGGACAGCATTTTAACATTTAACATCACATAATTACAGGATGTGGTCTGTAATGGATGTGAACATTCTGCAGGACTAGCCGAAAGGAAGCACTAGTACCTACCTGTAGCTGACACGACAGCCCATTTGATGAGCTCTTGCTCTGCTTTATTGATTAACTTACTTATTCCAGTTTGGGATATTATATCTCTTTATAAAGTGATAATAAGTTACTTTTCTTCTGCACTTATTTCTCTTCTCCTACATTCTCATCTTTCTCAGACAAGCCCTGGGTGAGGTGACGGCTGCTCTGCGGGAGAGGCTTCATCGTTGGCAGCAGATAGAGATCCTCACAGGTTTCACCATCGTCAACAACCCAGGCCTTCCTTCTCTGGCCTCATCCCTCAACCTTGATGCCAACCTTGTGGGCGGTAGAGCTACACCTCAGCACTTCATCATGTCTGACGACATGGACGACATGGACGAGGATATCGTGCCTGGAACTCTGCAATGTAAGAGTTCATCTGAATCTCTCGGCCAGTCTGTGGGGAGTAGCAAACGAACCCCTAAACATTCCAAAGGCCTGCTGGGAAAATCCAAAAATCTCCCCTCATGAGAATTTGGACCTTTTTTATGCTACAATTAACGGAATGTGTCTTTGTGGCCTCCCCGGTGATGGAGATAGTGAGGGTCACACATGTCTACGATCGAATGAGTGTTGTTTTACATTTGTATAATATGTACCATGTAAATCCACATAATTGTCTTGATCTTTTTCACACAATTCCAGTTTAATGCCTTTTGTTGATTGTGCAAATTTTTGGATAAAAGTGTAAACTTGACTCTCAGCCTATAATGGAGACTGACCTGACTCCTGTGACTTTATACTGAATATAGCAGTTAATGAGAACAGGTTTTTGTGCTGACCTATTTTTAGTGGTTGTGTCCTGATATGTGCTAATATCTCATTCTGGTCAAACGGCTGCAACCAAAGGAAAGGTATTAAATGCATTCAGTGACCAATTAAAATTCTTATTCCGTTGAAGATGAGACAAAATAAATACACAAAAGCTGCCCATCATTTTCCGATGTCCAAAACTCTTATTTGCATTGAAGAATTCTTGGGTAAACGCACCTTGCACATCTTTATCTCATCAAGAAAACCAACACAATTCTGATCACCATAATGCTGTCTAGCTATGTTGCTATGTGCTCTATTTTTGACTTATTATTATTATTATTATTATTATGATGGCAAAAGTTGATGCTCGTTTAGTTTTGGTTTGACTAACTGCAAGCGAAACTTGTTCTGCAGAGTCCTATTCCGACCGCAATAGTGAGTAAATCTTTAAATCAACATTAATTGCACTTCCTATCTCACTGCCCCCTCTTCCTCCACCACCTTTCTTGGCATTTGGCTCCCACTGCTGTCTCATTGGGCTGACTACAGATGGCACCCAGTTGTTGGAACGGCGAGCCAGCGATCTGTGGTCCGTCGGTTCAGACTGTCGGCACATGTGGAAATATCCTGGTTGGCCATTTATTCATGCCCCAGTGCAGTCCTCAGTTTGATATCCCTGCCTCTTCCCCTTGACTCGAAGCCACAAACAGCTGGAATATTTCTTAATTGGACAGTACGCTGCAGATGGACACAGCTGAAAGAGAAACGTCTCCAAGCTGCGTTCATCTGACTTCGCCTTGCTTGCCACATTTACCCCCTCCTGTATATCTCGTCCCTACCCGGTGCACCTCTGCTTTCTTGTGATTTGTCACTTACTTTTATTGTAAATGGGCACTTCCTTTCATAAATGGGCTATTTATTGTTGAATATCTTAACCTTTTTTATTAATTTAAACAAGATATCGAAGTTGGTAACACAATCACTGTTTTCTCCTTTTTGTTTGATTTTAATATATTTCCTTGTGAGGAGGGGACATAAAACGGTGTTGTTGGGATTTTATCATAATGTAATAATGCTAAATGAGTGAATGAGATTTATCTTGGAGACTTAATCATTTTCCAAGTTTTATTTGAAGAGAAATGTATCTCAACACCTGAGTATCTTTTCACAATTCTCCCAGTCCGTCTCCCTGTGTCCGTCAGACTTTATTTTGTAAGTGGTTGTTGATAATTCTGTTTTGTGCCCACAGCTCCCAGTATGATGTCTCTCCGCCAACGCCACATTGATGCCCAGCTGGCCATGGGCTCCCAGAGGTTGGTAGAAAGTTGCCTGTTGGCGGGTCAGCAGGGTGAGGGAGCCCTATATCCATCCAGGGCTAGGGCTGCCCTCATACAGTCCCGCAGCCAGTCGTTTGGGCAGCTGGATTGTCTCCCTCTGCCTCCTCTTTCCTCGGCTGTGTCTCACCCCTCCATCATCTGTACCTCCAACCTAAATCCTCATTCCCAGTCCTCCTTGTCCTCCTCTTCCTACTGCTTACCCAGTTCTGTGGGGGTTGTTGCAGTGCCTCATTCCTCCCACATATATCATGCTTCTTTCCAGCCCATGGACCCCATTCCTGATTTCACCTTCTCAGATGTCTCCAAAGCACACCCCTCGTGCAGCGACTGCTTCGGGTACCCATCTCTTTCCAATTCTCCACACACATGGCATGTGCGTGGATGTGTTTTTAACCACCTGCCGTCATTTCATTTTTGAATGCGTGTATCATAGTGTAGGTACGTTCACCTCTCTATTGTGTCATGCTTTCTTTAAAAAAATGTTTTCTTCTTTTTATTCATTTTGCTTTCATGCAATGACTTATCACGGAATCTACGCGTTTGCTCGTTTTCAGCCTCTAAGTGTTCCTGTTCTTTGTCTGCACAACTAACAACAAGTGTGGAGTTCCAGTGTCCAGGCTGTGCCCAGCGTGCATCCATGGCTTTTCAGGCATACTGTCGATAATCCCCAGCATGCAAGGCTTCAACTTTAAACTGTTTAGGTTATTTTTTTTTTTCTCATTTCCTCTAACTTGTGTTTTTCTCCCCCCCCCCCCACAGGGACCTTAATCGCTCTGACTCTGACTCCTCCCTGTCCCTCTCCCAAGTTGGTGATCGGCTATCTGCCTACAGCTCCAAAGGCCACCTTATCAAGCCAGTCTCTCTCATGCACGGTCTATCTGGTCGTGCAGATGACGTCTCTCTACATGCTTACACACCCAACGGAGGAAACCGCATTCATGAGGTCAGTCCTGTAGAGCCTGTCCATGATAGCCCCATACTCATGAAGAAGATGTACGGCATGGAGCAGACTCCCAGCATGGGAGAGATCAACAGTCTGTCGGAGTCGTCCCGCTCCCTCAGCCCCAACTCCACTGAACCTGACACACCGTCTCCTACAGGAGGGCAACCGGGGGCCGTGGGGGCAAAGGTCAACAGCCGCATCCCGCAGCTGTCCTCCAAGAAGAGCCCACTGGAGGAGGACAGTGGCTCTACGGGAGAAGACACAGATTCCACTGCCAGCCGCAAGAAACACACCTTCAAGATCTTCAAGAAACAGAGGAAATAAGGGCTACATGAACTAAAGGGCAATCAAAGCAGTTTGACTGTGTTCCTCTGGTTTGTTTTGGGGGGGAAAAAAGGTTTAAAAGTTTGGTGGGTTTAATAATGGTCAAATGATGGTACAATTTGTTGCCGGTGCATCTTTTTGTAGGTACAACACCTACTCTAAGAAACTGTGGGAGCAACCAGCTGTTCAGTTTTATCTGCTTATTCAGTCAATGTGGAATATGTGGGGAAAGGGCAAGTTTGTATATTGGAATGTAAAGTATTATTTATTCTGCAGGAAGTTGTACTGGTCTCAAAGGCAAATGTGTCTCCAAAGTTGGTTTTTCTTTCTTGTTCTACAATCTATAACATTTTTGCATGTCTTCACTTTTGTTTGACTGATACTTGAATGCTCTTAGTGTTTGCTTGGTTATGTCGTTAACCTGCTTAGACAACACTTGATGTTTCTTTTATTACTACCTAATCACCTAGCCTACAAATTCAAAGTGAATACGAATTTTTTTTTTTTTTCACAGAGTACTTTGTTGTTCTTGATGGTTACACTTTGTTCTGTGTTTCGTCTTCTTGGCAGAGCAAATGACAAAATCAGGAGATCCTCGAACAGAGTATAGTCTGTGAAAGCTCGGACTGGTATATTAGTGACTCTAATTTCACTTGGCTGTCAAATGCACAGCAATAGTAGCTACCTGGTGTGATTTTGAAACCATATAGATTAAATAGGCTTAATAATTTGCACCCTTGGATATCTTCCAAGAGCATCTGGATGACATCACGTTTGTATAGAAAATATGTAAATCTCCCTATAATAAGTTTATAAAAGGACCTTCAAATTACAGATTTAGACCTTTTGCTTTATTTTTCAGTATTTAGGTGTGGCGTGCATGAGCAAGTGAGAGATGAGTGCTGATTATTATTATTATTATTATTATTATTAGGCAGAAGTGTTACCAAAAACTAAATTACCCATGAGACTGCGTGATGATTAACTTTTCTGACTTTGTATGGAATTTGAAAATTAGGATACAAGTTTTGAGAAAGTGTACAGTATATACCATGACAAACATGTTTATCAAAGATTTTAACACAAAATATTGAAGCACATTTTTTTATTCAACTATTAAAAAAAAAAAAAAAAACATTTTTAATTTTTTTGTTTTGAAGATGTGGTGCAAGTTTAACTTTGATTTTGGCTCCTGCTGTCCTCTGTCTTACTGTTTTTGTTTTAGTGACTATTTAGGTTGTCAAGGAAAAATTCACAGCAGGTTTTTGGTGTAAGAGGGGTGCTGGTAAGGGCTATAGTTACATGGCAAACATAATTTGCTTATAAGTTATAAACCCTTTGTAATCCAACCTTTTTAATAAAGATTTAGCGCAGCAATCTCATCAAAGGGCAAAATCACTTTCTGTCAGAGGCCTTTGTTTATGTAGTGTGGTTGGCCCTGTGAGCCCCTTTTACAACACAAAACATGATATATGTATATCATGAGTAGAAACGCTGAATGTCCAAGGGTATTGTTTCTGTAACAGTATCCGTACAATATGTTTACATTTGTTACAGGTAATTACTACTCTGAATACCACAACAAAGAACATTGTGCCAGTTTTAATATTGACGGCTTTATATGAGCACAGAACTATGCATCAGTAGTTGTAGGTCATTACTAAAGTAGTAAGGGCGCCAGTACACTTAGGGTGTTCCTGACCAATGAACAACCAAAAAGTGCTACAAAAGACAGCCGGCTCCCCCAGCCTCATAAAGTAACAGGTGGTTTGGATGTACAAGAGTTGTTTGAATACTTTATTTTAGAAACCAGCTAAAAAAAAAATAATTAAAAAAAATCTATTTCCTACTGGTACTTTTTTAAAGTGTCATTTGTACCTCTTTTGCACGACAGAGCTGTAAATGTTTTATGGCATCTGAGTGTGTGTGTGTGTGTCCGTCTGCTCCCAGTATAATGCACTGTAATGTTGATGCATGTCAACTGCTATAACGAAACCTATATTGGGTTAAAAGAGTTAATCAGCTTACGCTCTTTACTCCCCACCCTACTTTACTTTTTCTTTCTCTTTCTCTTTCTCTTCATTTTGAGCTTCTATTTATGAATACACAGTATATTTGTACAGAGAAAATGATAATTTTGCATCTTCTGTGATGGTCTAGACTTTTATGGCACTCCTGCATGATGGCAATAAACTATTTTGAATGAAAAATGAGCTGATTTGTCAGACATTACACCACATGCTGCACAACACTTAAGACGACACCTCACATCTGGAGAATTAAACAAAGGTGTCTGCCATCTTTGACAAATTATACTTAAGAGAAGTCTACTAAACAATTTTACCCCAAAACAAAGAATTGTGATTCAAATGTAAATTCAGCATAACAGATGAATGATATCAGCCTTTGGTTGTATGTTAAGTATTGGTATGTAACCCAGTTCACAAAGCACCACCCTAACTCCACTGTGTATATAGCAATAAGGGTGGGGCTACAGTATGTGCTGTTAAATATTTACCTATGCTTCAATAAGTCAGGTGGAGCAGGATAAATTCCGGATCTTGAGGGCTTCTCGTTTCTCTGGAGCTTGGAAATCTTTAATAAACCATGGATTTCCAAACACTCTTTAAATACATCTGTCAGTTTTGTCTTGGTGTGCAGGTAGGAGCAGAGTTTCCTTCATCATTAATACACCTGTACTTCCTGCTTTAAACAGATTTCATTAGAAACTATGTGCTTGTCCTCTGCCTCACGCAGTTCGTCAGGGGTATGGACGAGGTGACACTCCTGAATCCTCCAGCGGAGCCTTTGTCGGACCATCTTTTGGAAATACTTTACTCTTGTGCTGCACCTGCCACAGTACAGCTGGACTGTATTGTCTCTTTTGAAACCGGCATCATTTCCACACTCCTGCTCAAACAGTGGAGCTGTGTCCCTGGTGGCCCTAAAATAAAGATTTTGGAGCTGAATTTGCCAGATTGGTTGGTGTATCAAACTGATGGGATTATCCCAGATTCCCAGTGGGTGCTGAGTTGCATCCTTCTAGCGTCAGTCAGATACAGTGGATTTGATGACACTGAGAGGTCTGTCGCAGCTCAGGATGCGGCAGCTTTGCAGCCTAAAGCATTCTTTAGTCGACCGAAAAAACAGCATCAACTGTGCTTTTCCTGGAGTACACAAATGCTGCAATTAACTCAACGGTTTTCAGAGAAACAATGCCCTGTGGAGCAAGGTAAGGTTAGAAAGATGAGCTTTTAAATACACATGTGGACAAATTTCTTCCGTCAACATTTAACAACAGAGAACACCATCATCAGATATACAGAGGAATGATTTTAGGAGGTGTAAAAAAAAAAATGTTTAAAGGGACATATGCTCATTTACATTTCATTGCATCATTGTATTTTGGGTTTCTACTAGAACATGTATACATGCTTTAATGTTCAAAAAACACTTTTTCTCATACTGTCTGAATATGCCTGTATTCACCCTCTATCTGAAACAATTGTTTGGTCTCTTTAAGCCCTCCTCCAGAAAAAAACCCAGTCTGCTCTGATTGGCTTATCAGAAACATTGCAAAGATAGTTCTGAGCCTGCATGTGACCGAGGAAGGGGAGCCAAATCTGAATGGCTTGTTGAATCGCATGTTTTCTGACCCACAGCCCACAAAAACTGGCTTGGTTGTCTTATTTAACAGTTTGTAGGTTAGTAGACACCCCAGAAACCCAAACGTATGTGCACAAGGACTGAAGAAGGGAGTTTTTCATGTGTGGCCTTTAATATCATACTGTACTGGTCTGCAAAGGGTGGTGTTTTTAGATTATGGTTATGGAATAAAACATTTTTCTCATCTTACAAATCTCAACCAAAAAACTTGATGTCATTCAGAAATGGTGCATTTCCTGTCTTCAATGTATGCTTCAACTGGAGAAACCTTTGGCATCACAAAGACTCTGGAACCTTACAGCAGTGAGTTTCTGGAGTATTTGCGTGTTAAAGCCATCTCTTTTCCATGGTAAGAAAACCAAAGTCCCACCATATATAACCTAGCTTTACATTCTCCTAATGCAGATATTATTTAGGGATAGTTAACCAAGTTTTGTATTTTTGCCAGGTGTATGTTCTCCATCTGGATATTTGTGACCAGACACTGCCAGGACAACCTGTGTGGTGTGTTTTACCATATAGGCTCCCATAATAACTATGCCACACCAGCACTGTTGCTCAAACAATCTGGTATAATTAACATTTTTCTCTCACCTCTCACATATTCTCATTATGTAACTAAAACAGTGTCATTATCTAGACTTAAGTCACTGCCTCATATATACTACAGGGCAGCTACACGTCCAGATGGATGGAGAGTCGGGGGAATCCTCCGCCTTTGTTTCTCCATTCAAAGTGCCTTTAAGTGAGTGGTGCCAAATCAGTGTGATATTGCTCGGCAGAACGGTGAGTATTCTCCTGTTGACAGAAGATGTGCTTACAGTGTGAAAAATAATGCCAATAATGACAAATAAAGTTGTCACTGTCGTGCGTGTGCATCTCAGGTGACCCTCTCCATGGTGTGCATGGATGAGGAGGAGAGGACGCTGCATTCAGTAAAACATGTGTAAGTCTGCTTCTGAGATTCAACTACATTCACATCAGAAATAACAAAATGCACTTCAAGTGTTCTGCATATCTGTTGTCAGCATGTCTACATCGTGTCTTACAGGTTTGGGCATAATGTCGTGCTGGATGACACAGAGGGATATTTTGTCATTGGTGGAGTGAAATACATAAGAGGTGTGGAGGGTTATTTTGGGCCACTGGTTTACTACCGCAACAGAATACCACCTCACAGCATGGTAATGTACTGCACCTGCCCACAGTTACTGTCCATGTCGGCCATTCACTACTTTTGAGTCTGATCCTTCTCCTCTTCTCCAGTCTGAAGTTGTTATTCCAGATGTTATCAGGAGCGTGAACCTCACTGGATGGCTGCAGACATGTCAAGCATTCCATCTCGAGATGAACGTTAAAATCAGTGGCTATTCAGTGCTATTCCAGGGCACAGAGTCTGGTAGTAGGCTTATACAGTATATATCCACAAGATGGTGCTAAAGTTACTGTATCTGAAATATTCTCTGCAGTCCTACTGAACGTGCAAAGACATCTATGATTTTTATTTTTAGAGACCTGTTTTGATGCTTTTCACGAGTGGATGGGAAAGGATAGACTACCATCAAAGTCACAGTGTGAGATGTGGGAGGCGACTGTCCCTCATAGAAGACAAGCTGCAAAACTGGCCAAGTTTTTGACTTTCAAACATGGTAAGATATAAACTGTACACAATGATTTAGTCTTATGTTGGTACAATTGATCCAGATGTTAAATACCAATAAATATGTGTGTATAAGTATTGGACTTCTTTAAAACTTCTGAACACCAACACAGGGGTTTTCACTTAATCTGGCGGATTAGACCTCCTCTCGGGACAGTGTGGGCGTGTACAGACTGCAGTTAATCTTCCTGAGTCTCCTGTTAGCTTTGTTGCCCCTGTTAGGGCGGGACACATTACACCTTTATCATTGTTCGTGGTAGATGGAGATTTGTCACCTCATAAAGTCCCATCAAATGTAATGTGGTGTGCATCATTTTATACACACACTGAAATCAGTTCAATTCCTGACTTGCAGGAGGAAGGGGAGCTCACCTGCCAGCTGTGGGCAGAGCACTGTACTCCTTATCACTTCGTAAGCTGAGCAGAGCGAGCAGCACTGGAGTGGTCAGCACAATATTACCACTGCTGCTCCAAGCTGGCTGCTTAGCTGATAACCGAGCTCTGCACATGTCGTCGGTGCTCTACAGCGCTGGCCTGGGAGTCAAGGAACGGCCCTATAAGGTGTGTGTGTTACTGGGTCAGCTATAGTAGAGTAGTCCGCATGTGGTGAACTTTATTTTTTTTTTTACTATTCTCTCATGCCCTTGTGTTTGCTACAGGCTTGGCTCCTGGCCCTGCTGGCAGCCCAGAAGGATGATCGATTAGCACTTCTGCATCTTGGGCACCTGCACCACCAGGGTGTCCATGGCCTCCCCACAGACCCAGACCTGGCCTATGCATATTATGCAAACATTGCTAAACAGACAACTTTAGACCGTCACAATCACACCACATCACCACAGCAGGTAATGTATGCGTTTGTGACTGGATGCTTTGGCGTGCTCATTTCGCATGTCTTTGTTCTAATCCAAAAGTAATACTTCTTTATTAAAAACCTTGTCATTTTTTTTTTAATCTTTGTTTATATGAGTCTATATTTACTTTTTATTGCCTTGTGTGCATTGTAATAAATGGCATTATTTGAGTTATTATAAACAAATTTGTGAAAAATCTAACACAAAATATCAGAAAATAGTATTTGTACATTACATTTTGGGATAAGTAGCAGTGTCAGGCTTACAGTGATTGTAATGCAAAGGCCGGGAGGACACATGTAGCTGTGGGCTTATTACAACATATGAGCTTATATGTAATATGGTAATACCTTTTCTTATCCCCTTATTATGGCTATAGTTTGCAGATTTTCATCATTAATACGTTCAGCTTTGTCACTGCCTTCCATACCGAGACAGATAACAGTATGATACCTTTGGTAATATTACAGTGCTCAAAAGGGGTTCATGTTTTATTCAAAGCACAGAGCTGCATTTCTAGACTATCTGCAACTGTTTTAGGAAGGAAGAATACAAAATAAAGGACAATCCATTGGCTTTTACATGTGTCTTCTCTCTTTCCCTTCATTCTTTAGACATTTGTTGAGGCTGTTTACTTAAACAACGATGAGGTGTTGAATCTTCAGACCAATAAACATCATCATATCTTCCAATGGATGAAACTGCAAGCACGCAGGGGAGCAGCTGGAGCCGAGGTACCCTGTTCTGTCACCTCTGCTTTTTAGGTTGCACGTACAAATGTGTACAAGTAGTAGTTCAAGTGATATAAATGGAAACAAGTATGTCGCAAATTGAAAGAAATGAGGCCTCAACTATTAAGTTTGTGTCTCAAAGTACACATTTCAGGGTGAAAGAAAATGGCCACAGACACTCGAATAAGGTGAGGATGATTTATCGAGTTATCTTCAGTAATAATTCAGCAATTGTTTTGCAGCAAGCAGTTGCCCGCATGCTGTTCTGGGGTCAGCAGGGAGTGTCTCCAGACATCCAGACAGCTGTGAGACACTACGAAAGGGGAGCTGTCCAGTGGGAGGACCCGGCGTCAATGTACGACTATGGCATAGTCCTACTGCATGTGAGAACTACACCTGATGTGCAATAAGAAACATGACAATCTAGTATTCCAACCCTTTGGTTTTATCATGTATTATTAGCTTTGATTATTAACTATTAAAGTGTTTCTCTGTAGGGGCATGGCATTGAAAAGGACATTCCGAAAGCTCTCACTTTCCTGAAGAAAGCGATGGAGCAGGTTTTCTATGATTCAATGTTGATTACTTTTTTTTTTTTTATTACAAATTTCTTTAGGAGTCTGCTTTCTGTTGAAAAAAGCCCATTCAAAGTTTGCACTCCTTATATTGCTTCTTGTAATATTCTGTCCCACAGGATTTTGTTCCTGCAATCAACGCCCTGGCCTGGTACCATGAGCGCTTTAATCAGGACTACGAGCAGGCAGTGAAGCTGTGGGAGCAGGCTGATCTCCTCGGGTGTCCAGACGCTGCTATGAATCTCGGAGTCATGCACTCACAGGGCCTGTACCCAGGAAAAGCTGCAGACCAGGTTAGCTCAAGCACAAATGCTTTCTGTGGCCATCTACTCGTATGCTTAAAGACTAGTAATAAGTGCTTTTATCAAGAGGTAAATCACTTGTGTTTTTTCACAGTTTATTGCCTATCAGTACTATCGGAAGTCTGCAGAGAGGGGACACATCAGGGGAGCAATTCAACTCGCTAGCATCTGGACCGCTGGGATACCTGGGCGCGTCAACAGACGTTCATCAGATGCCGTTTTGTTAGCTACTTACCTTTTTATTTATTTCACTTCACGTATAGTATTTGTCCTTCTGTCATGACTGCAGTGTTGTTTTAACTGACTGCAGGTGGGTAAAGTGGGCAGCTGAGCACAACGGATACCTGGGCAGCATCTTGCGGAAGGCCTTGGATTCATATTTCAAGAGTGACATGTAATCTTTTTCTCTATTCACACTTGCCATGATCCTGATCCGACTGCTTGATTGCAGTTGCAGCAAATAAACATTTTTTGGTTTTCAACAGGTTGAGCTCACTATTATATTACGTGATGGCTGCTGAGTGCGGGTACTCACCTGCCCAATTCAATGTGGCATATTTATGTGATCAAAACATGGTGAGTTATTTCTATCAGCTGCATCTCATGGTTTTATTTGTTCTTGTCATTTTTTTTTAATTAACTTCTTCTTTTTTATTTACTCCGGATGTCCTTAGTTAGGTTTTCGGGATCCAGCTTTGGCATCAAACTGTATGTGGAGATATTACAACATTACAATCCAAAGTCAAAATCCTGACACTTATGGTAAATGACTATCCTTTGGGACTTCAATATTTGAAATAATACAATATTTGTGGAAACATTGAAACTTTAAACCTTTTTTTCCAAACCTCTAATTCTACTGCCTCTTCAGCCTTAATTAGGATGGGTGATATGTTATATGAGAGGCAGAAAGACTTGTTTTCTGCAGCACAGATGTACAAACTGGCAGCACTAAGGGGCGACCCACAGGTCAGCTTCTTTTAAATTGATTTTTTTGCTGTTGATATGTTTTTCAGGTTTGTTTTTAATCATAATTGAGTCATACCGTTCTTCCACAGGGATGGTACAACCTTGGCCTCCTTGCAGAGGAGGGTTACAGGCTGCCGCTGTCAGTATTGATCCAACTTGGCCTTTCAGAGCTGTACCTGGCACACAACAGTACGCTTCTAAGCACTCTTTACAAAAGGTGTGTTTGAACTGTATGTGCATATACATATATATATATATATATATATATATATATATATATATCAGTTGTGCAGTGCAGTGTACTGTTTTCGACGTTAATCTGTAAGAAAAATAATACTATATTTTCTTCCAAAAGATGCAGAGACTCAGAAAATACAGATTCATACTTACCTTGCAGCCTCGCCCTCTTCAATGTGCATCTTCAATCATTCCAAAAGCACTATAGTGCTGCTATAAAGGTTAGTGTCATATCCTCAAGCTACATTTATCACAACTCAAAGTCAACAAGTAAATATTTTACCCAAGTAAAAGTACAGAAGTATTATGAGCAATACAAGTACTAATCGTGCAAAATGGAATTTGTGAAGTGTATTTCTTATAATTTTATTTATAATATTGCATAATCATATGTACATAGCATTTTAGTTTTGGCCTCTGGGTGGTTGGGTGTTTGCACATGCATTGTAATAAAAAGAACATTAACTTAACTTGTAATAAAATGTTCTATATAAATACAATTACCTTGTTGATAATTATAATTATTATTATTATTAGCATCTATTCATCTTGTGCAAACGCCCACATCTTAACTCAATAATCTATAACATTTACCTGCTCAACATTCTGTTTGAACACGTGCACTATGTGATATTTAATGTATCAATTTATTTTGTAGCTGGTTACTAACTATTATATTTCCTTTTTATATAATATATTGTTTGGCACTTTAATTCAAACCAATGCATCACATTTCTTAACCTGATTGTGGAGAAAGTGTTTTTTATCTTAAAGAAACTAGAAACTAAGGCTAACTATAGCCCTCTAGTAAACGTACATAGTTACTCTCCACCACTGGCCAAAGTACAGCGGCATTATTGTGATGTAACATCTTGCTGAATGTTGGTCCTGCTTTTCCCCACAGTTCTCCACTGCTGTAGTTGTGGTTGCAGCTCCAACAATATTCTTCATCACCCTTGGTGTTCTCAGGAGACGTGTCCTGTCTCCCAACCAGAGCCGAGATGCTTAATAGGATTGTCCGTGCAACAATCTCAGGGACTGAACAGCAAAGTCAACCTGCACGGCAACAACATTAACACATTTTGTGTTAGTTTACATATGTTTACTATGGAATGACTGTAAAGAACAAATATGACTGTTATAAAAATGAATATTGTTTTTTTTTTTAGTACAAGTCTGGAATGTTTTAGGGTTTGTAAGTATCTTACAGTTAAAATAATGAATTGACTTTTCTTTTTTTTTTTTATGAAAATGATAACTTGAATAAAGAATAGTCTGAATATGTGGTGGGTCATAAATGTTATTCTTGGATGTCCTTTTGTCTCCCAGTCTATTGATTCCTTCCCCCTGTGGCGTTCTGTGAGTGGATGACTTACAGAGATTTAGGTGATGCATGCCCAGGTGTAGCCTCAACTCCACCATTACCGCTTTATATTTGATATAAAGCGGTAATAAATGCTTACTACATAAACATCTAACAGGACTCCAGGCTCCTCTAATGTGACACATATATCTTACATTTTCCACCTACACATTTTTTTTATGCAGTTTTCCTGTTTTCAATCACTTTTGTCCAGACAGATCTTCCATTCTTTAAAAGATCACATTTCAATCTTATGGGAAAAATAAGAGTTTTATGGATCATAACATCAATTAGAAGTAAGTTAGAGGGTTTTTGAAAACATTGTCTTCCTTTGCGTCAAGGATTTAAGGTATGGGAAGACTTGAAGTCTTTTGAAGTCAGATGTTTAGTTCTTGTGGTTTAATGCTTATTGTTGGAACTGTCTGTGTTCATGTGTTAAAAAAACATAATGGATATATTCTCTTTTATTATGTATAATTTGTACATAACACACTGCTGCTCATCAAGTATGGAAAACAAGTATGCCGGAGAATTTCTTGCAACTTACTTCTACAAACCAAAATCAAGCAAGCAATTACAGACACCTCTCATGAGACCAAATCCGTTCAACACTCAACATCTCATTAACACTGGCAGACAAGTTTAATTGCTTTGCTTCTGTTTGTTAGAATGATTCAGAATGTGTTGAGGCTAATGATGGTAAGGAGGGGATACAAATATAAATGTGCACTTTTAATGAGTTTTGAGAATAAACAGACGTGGTATCAGAGCTATTAAACTGAACTGAATAGAGACTGGTATCAAGATGTAAGATACATTTTAAGAGGTTAAAATGATCTTACTTAAAAAATGCACATGGCAGACGGGTGCAGATTGAGGACACTGAGGTCATGTCCTCGGTGTTTTTCCTCAATGTTTTTTTCTGTAAATTTGGGGGGTTGTAGCAACTAGAGAGGAGTTTACATTCTAACTAAACTAAATACATACACTTGGTGTATTTGTGTAAGATAATATCTATGGCAGAGCATTAGGGCTACTGTCATGAGTAACACTATATAACATTTTGAGAATAAAGTCATATAATAGTCACTGTACATTACATGGGAACTGTCAGTAAACACGAACATAAAACATGTGATCAAGTATACCCAGTCCAATAATAACACACAGCATGTTGTTATTATTATATTCGTATTACTGTGATTTTATCCTTATAATTAAAAAAGTTAAATATTTTAATAGTATGACTTTGTTCTGATAAGATTGCGACTTTTAACCAAACTCTTTTTGACTTGATTGACTACTTTTAGGAGGAATGAATAAACAAATGAATGGTTTAGTATTCCCTTATAGACATTTAATTCCTCAGCCTCATGAAAAAACAGTTATGTTGGGAAAGCTTTACTGAAAGACAAATTGAACAGCTGACTTGATTAATAAATAATCAATAAATGTGAATCATTTTAACATTTGTTTTAGACTTTATTGTTGGTGTCTGGTCAACATGTCTCAGGAGAGGCTAGCGGATGGGTTGATGGGAAATTACTCATGACGTCAGTACTTGTACTTTTGGCGTGCGCATGACGTGACCAGTTAATTAAGGCAGGAGCTAACGTTTGTTTGGACTTTCCAACAATGATTTCAGAAGTTTAAGTCATAGGCTATCGAGGCTATACCGTATGTTACAGATAGCAGGGCATGGATATCCTTTATTTAGTTTTAAGGTACTTGTTTGTTTGTCATCTTAAAGACACTAATACTAATACTAATAAGTGTTGGCCTCTGGATATGGAACATTGAGCTGCTAATAAACACTTCACTTCGGACGCATCAACCACAGATTATTTTAGGTTATTTTAGGATGTCTTGGGATTTAAGCCTTTATGTTTGGTCCAGTTAAAGACTTTTATATGCATTGTCTGAGGCGAATCCAGTGTTGATCTGTATCTGTGTTAGTGGCACTGGCCTTCAGGAATATAAACTATTGCCCAATCTTGACTTTTTCTGGTTCTCCCAAATAGGTTACCTGTTATTGTCTTTGTTCATTGTTCCCTATCTACTATCTTCACTAGTATTCAAGTTTGTGAGGCAGAACATACTCCCACTGGATTACATAAATACTTTACCCACAAAATGACCATTTGTATATACATTTTTCGCACTGTTGCCTTGAATTCTTGAAGGAAACTTTTATTTTTCTCTAAGTGCCTCTCCGGAGAACAAAAAAAAAACAATAAACTGAAGATTGAGAGTTCAATAACCCGTATAAAGAGACGCTGTGTGCATATTTTCTAAAAATACAAAATAATATTCTGCAGGTGATGAGCTACCCAATTTAATGTCAACATCCAGGTACCATATATTGGTTGATGCAAATTCTGCCTGTCAAACGAAACAGAAAGACAAGCTATGAAGGCAAATCCCCAAACCAGGTACAGTAGTTTGCCAGCAAAAGACAAAACATATTGGCGTTCATATCCTATTTTTGTTTTGTTTTTAAATTGCAATAACATCTGACACAGTGAGTTAGCATGAAGCGACCTGTCTATGAGCACACTGATTCTTTGTACAATGTACAACTATTTATTTCAACACCTATGAGAGCAGCGTTGATAGAGGTCACACTATGGGGCGCCTAATGTCACTCAGCACAATTTTGAAGAGGATTAATTCAGGCTTGAATGTACGGACTATAATCAGAACTGATGGTGTTGAAATGTTGTCACATGGTATTGTTGTTTTCTATTTTAAGGAAAGGATCATTCAAAGGTGATGTTGGCATATTACTAATGTACCTATTGGACAGCAGGGTGTACAGTCAGCAGGGAGAGTGTCCTTCAGCGGTAGACCCGGGTTCAAGTCCCTGCGTCAGCACATTTTTTTGTGGAAGTTGCTAAATTCTTACAACCTCGAGGGTATCGAGCTGACTTTTTCTCAGCTCTGACCTTCCTGTCATTAAGGGCAGTGACGTAGAGGCTTGCTGAAATAATGTCAACACCTCATTAATATGGACTTGTGATTAAATTACATTACAAACACAGCTAAAGTGGTTGGGTCTGTCAGTTAGCAACAATTATCAGCAGTTAAACAAGTCCAGAGATATTTGAGGGTTTAACAAATCTGAGAACAATACATTCCCCATCTCTAGTAGACATACAGTATGTAATGGTTGGAGACGCTGTCTGTAAATGACTTTAAACATGTCTTTAGCATTTCTGTACTGCAATATCTTGAGGCTTATTGGCCAACACATATGCCGATATCTGTATATCTGAGATATTGGCTGGTATCGGCCCGTCTTGGTCTAGCTCTATATATTCGCTGCTCTGTGTTTTGACTGTTTTTTGTTTTTTTATTAATTTAAAGCAATGGCATGTGACATCTATCCAGCTCTCATCTATTGAATTTTTCCATGATACTTTTGTTGTCCTGCATCTTATTGGGAATTTGAAATGCTCCGTATTACTTTGTGCATTGATAGGCTGTCCGGTAAACTGTGCAGGGCTTCAATAAGAGCCTACATGTATTGTGATATAAGTGCACAGCAGCCTGGCTTGTGATTTGGAGTTCAAAAGCTGAATTGCGAACAAAAGAATAGAAAAGGAAACTGCAGCACTGAGTGAATGTGAAATCAAATTATTCTAACTCCGTGCACATTGGCTTACCAAGAATGCAGCTCCTGACAATCTACATTATCAAAGCAATCTGTCTCTCTATTCCTTTTCTTCTCATTCCCATCCGTGGTTTTCCTCTCCTTTTCTCTTTTTTCCTTTTCACC
>CALSBV010012220.1:2736639-2766277 GCA_943590825.1 Bovichtus diacanthus | reverse complement strand
GGTGAAAAGGAAGAGAGCTGTGCCAGTTGTGAGTGTACAGCAGAGGAGAAGAAACTCCGTCAGGCAGCAGTGGGAGCTGGACTCGTTTGTGGGATATACAGCACAAACACAACACGGAGGTGCAAATACAGTACAGGTACCAAGTGTGTGTGTGTGTGTGTGTGTTTGGGGGTGTAAAGTAGTCTTATGTAGATCTAGATTGCGAGTTCTTCATGATTTCTTTATAAAAAAATGTAAGCCTTTCATCGCAGCAAGCATATTTTCGACTGTATTTTTCTGAGACTGAGACTTAATATCTTTACAACATATTTCAAAAGTGAATTACCAACTCGCATACATGTGTGTAGACAGAATGTTAGTCAGCTGTCTTCATTGTTAAAGGTTACATCTTTATTTACCTGTATCAATCAGCACATGTTACATGAATGACTTATTTGAGTGTACAAACATTGCTGAAAAGGTAACGACGTGTCAACACAGGAGACGTATTGTGAGCAGCACGTTAGCTGAGCAGCATATTTTTTTGCAAGTCTATTTTTGACCTTTTCACACGGGTAACTACAATGATTGTGTCTTAGGCTCTGATTGGCTCTGTAGTTATATAACTGGGGAAAGAATCGCCAATAGAAACAACAGCAGAATATAAATACCATGTGAAACGTTGAAAAAATGTGAGATATGCAAGCTCAGTGTAGGATTTATTGAGACACCAAGACATAATCGCAATCACAAATAGGTTTTGATGTTTAGAATGCAGAGTATGATAATTGTAGTATATCAATTTGAGGGTTTAAATACCATTTAAATGTTCAATAATATTTTTTTTTTATTGTTGAATGGTGGCAGTGTGTGCTGTAGAATAGGAATCTATGGATGAGATGCAATGGTTGGTGATCGAACATGATTCCTGTTTGAATTTTGGTTTCTTTTGTATTTGTAGCCCCAGATAATTAGTTATATTATCCTGTCCAATGGTGCCTTTCTTTTCTTTTTCAATTAAATTCACGTTCAAGATGTGAATATAAATGAGTGCTTAAGAAGGGTGCCTGTTGTGAAATGTCAGGGTGAATGACAGCACTCAATAAACCTCGCCACCCAGTGTGCATCAGTTATTAATGACAGGATGGAGCTTTTTAAGCACATTTTGTGTCAGTTCCTATAGATAACTTTTTAACTCATGATTTAAGTTTAGTAGTAACTCCAAATGTGTTCTTCATGCAGTTTGTTTTAGTTTTTGGCAAAACTACTCTCTCTCATGTTCCAAGTGTGAAAGGTCCTTAAGGTGACCTTATTATATCCAAGTATTCTATATCTGGGTACAATCTCATCTCTTGCTAAAAAAGAAGAAAAGTCCAAGGGACTCTTCTGTTAAAAAGTGGATGTTTGTGACGCTACGTGTGGGTTGTAACCCAGCTCTATCTTAACATGTGCTAGCATTGTCTATGAAGAGTGCCTTGGATCTTTGTTATTTCTTTGACTTTGAAGTTCCAACTTCCGAGCACTGTGGACATTTTCTTTTTTTTAAGTCTCATTTCTTATTGTTCCTGATCAAAACTGTTTTGATATTAAGTTGTTGTACATTGTTTCTACTTGCTTTACTATTTATTTGTTTGAATGTTTTAAGAAATAACACTTTAGATGTACAATAATGCATTTTCCTCTTGAATGCATGTTTACAATTGTGTCATTAAATTGTTGTTGTTTTTGTATTAATAGCTGTGGTTCTTGGACCGGTGACTAATATTTAGAGCTGAACATTTTGTGAATTAAATATCTGCCACAGGATTTATCTTTCCTGCCGGGCCTCATATTTTCTTAATTTTTTATTCAGTGTGTTTAATGAGCCATTTCTCCAACTATATCAAGTGAAGTGGAAATGTTTGTCAGTATCTTAATAGCTTGTTTCTCACCTCACTGTTAACATGTTTTTCTCCAGTATCCAATGGTGCCATGGCCACAAGGAGCCAGAGCAGTGTGGGATTCAAATCACCACCAGTGGGTGTTCCTCCTTCAACCCTCCAGCTTCTTCTCATTCTCTGTGGTTGCTTACTGGATGTCCAGGGTCAAGGTAAGAATCAAACGTTTTCTACTGTGTTTCTTCTTGGCCTGGTTGCAAGACAGAGCGCATAGATAGGGAGACAGTTATTCCCACTAATAAATACTCATATTATAGATGAATACTATAAAGCCAAAGTGTTCTTTATTGCTCCCACACTATAAACAACATGAACACAAACTTTAAAATGATACAGCCTGTGCATAATGTGTGAACCACAGCACAAACAACAGTATAATACAGAAAGAGATTATTCAACAACCAGAAAGATGGTTCATAAATAATTGCAACTCCATGTTTAATATGCAAAGGTACTGTATATTAGGAGCGTACTAGTAAACTATCAGTTTAAAGACCAGATTTAATCCTCATACCCTACGGAGACAAGGCCACTATGCCCTCTGCTGTCAAGCACTCCACTGGCTTCCATCCCTCCCTGTGACTGGTTTTATTTATAGCATGGCAGGAATTGCTACACTAACGAGTGACAAGTTCTCAGAATATATACACACACACACACACACACACACACACACACACACACACACACACACACACACACACGCGCCAGTGCCAACTTTCAGGGGTGGTAAGGGGCAGCAACAAGGTTAATGCACGAGAATTGGGAGCAGTGTATTCAGCCCTTATAAAATGAGCTCTGATTAATGGGTCTCAGCTGTGGCATATGCCAGGGCGAAACATGTGGGAGGACAGGAGAGGACAAATGCCAGACCAGGAAAAGATAATAGCCGTCCATAGAAACAAATAGCAAACATTTACATGGCATTTAGAATAATGAGTTTACTGTTACATTTGCTGATTTGAAAATACATTCTCAGCTGCTTTTTCTGCTATATAAGTATTTAGAACTGCTCCACTTGTGCTATAAGTTTTAAGTAATAGTTATTTAACAGATAATATAGTGTACCTCTGGTAGTATTCAGAAATTCGTGTGGCAAGTTAAAATTCATATTGGCATGTGCCTTAAATCTCTGTTAATGGAAACTAATTTCAGTGATCCTGCAGAAAAGTGATCACAAATACGCTGTAATAACAAGAAGCAGCTCTTTGCATAGTACAAACTGTAAAGACTGAATAACTGTCAGAACACACATGTGCTGTGTACAAACGGGAACAGGAGTTTGATGTCCGTATTAGCGGTTATACATACAGTATTACAAGAAGGAGTGATGTGCTTACACTTTAAATACCACGAGCTGTGTTTAATGTCAAATTAAAGTGCATTTATATGCTTAGATGGTTTTACTTCTTTTTACTGTGGTTTGTGGAAAAAAATAAGAGTTTCTTTGTGGCTGACATCTGGTTATTGGCTTTTCTGCTTCTCTTGCTTTTCTGCCTTCTGCTCAGGATATGATATTCTTGTCAAGGTGAACTATCTGCTGCAGAGACACAGGCAGGAGAGTGCACTTTCCCCGTATGCTTACATTTCGCTATGCCAGATGCGATAAATGACAAGTCGCATTACTGGCAGAGATGAATACATTTTTTTATATAAAGTAGTTGCCATGGCAATATGAGCTTTAAAATAAATTGCAACATTACATAACTGTCACGTTTTCAGAATCTTATGTGAGGCTTTTATTTTGATATAAACGTCATAAATAATATTTGTTACATTGTCGTAATCCAATCAGTCAAACGTATTCTTCTTGTTCTTTTTGTTGGATTAGTGGCAAGGAAAACAAAATGTCTTTAAAGAATTTATCATGAAAATTGCACATTTCTGGCCATTAGATATCTTCTTGAAATAAATTGGTGGTCAGTTTTGGAATTACAGAGTTGAACTGTTGAGTAAACACCAGTGAAAATGCAAGGCCGTCATCCAACAGACATTAAGAATCAGGCTTTTGAGAGATTAAAGTTGGACATTTTTCAAAGGGTTTCTCCCACAGCTTTTTAGATTACATTACCAGGAAGCTGCTTTTCTTTTATGTGAATAAAGATGAGACTGTACTCTGTATGATGGTGATAAACAACATTTACAGTAACAACACCAGTGAGCTTGCTTTTTGTGACAACATGTATTGAGAAACACACTTAATTGATTCATCTTTTAATCTGAATCTTTTCTGGCAACTGCAGGGAACGTGTATAAGGGTATTTATCAAACATCTCTACGGTTTTCAGCAGCTCTGACTATATTATTAAGTCCTTAATGAATCACGTAGGACTCCGGAAAGTCCTCAGTCCTACCACAAAAAGTGATATGCACATTAATTATGTAGTTTCTCTCCATCGTATCATAACTATTCGTGTTTGGGCAATTTAACTGATTTCAACTATTTCTCTCTTCTTAGCACTCGGTTTGTTTCTTTTCTAGACTAAACTGTAGTACAACTCATCATACACCCATTTATTGTAATTCTGCTAAGTCAGGATCTCTGATTAAACAATCGATGTGAATGATATGCAAGTACATTTTCAGTCCCGCTGGACAACCCTGGGTACAGCACTATACACACTTCAGATGCTTGTAATGTGCCAAAAGACAACTCTGCCTTATCAGCAGATGTGGAAGCCTGCCAACCACCTTGCAGATTGATTTTTTTATTACCAAGAATAAATGGATATTGAATCTGTGAGTAACGGAATGACCTGGCAATGAAGACACTAATGTATTTAAGTCTAGTGTGGGAAAGTACAGTTTGACAGCTTAGCGGATTGTATTAGGTGTAGTGTTTTACATTTACACAATGAAAAAGGTCCAAAGCTGCAGTAGGAACAGTGAGAGATTCATTACACTGGCAATGGTTACATTTTTTTTTTTAGACCCCTTTGTCATGCTCTATTTTTGTGTTATATAATGAAATAAAACTGTATCGCTTTATATGAAGCCCATACATATAATGCACAAACTCTCTTAATAAAGCAGCATAATAGCTGCTATAAACCTTCATGCGTTATGATGTTATGTAACAACAGTCACGGTAGCCATTTTGCATTAAACATGTCATATTATCATGTTGCTTTAAGTAACTAATGGTTGGAGAATGGTTAAAGAGTGTGGTGATATCTTGACAGTTTAAGGAAAGTAAAGATGTGTTGATATCCAGCAAACATACTGGGGGGCTCAGACAGAGGCAGCATACGACTACGACTAACATGTCGTCTGACACTGCAGGCATTTAGTTGATCCTGACACCTGAGCCAGCGTTCAAAACCTTGAAAGAGCATGGCAGACATTCAAAGTGGATGTGTGGTGGCACAGAGGGAAAGGAGCCTCAGCCTTGCTGAAAGAACATCGGTAATAAGTGAGTGGGAGTTCTTGCTCATTTCGCACGACCCACAGGCATTATATTCTCGGGCGGCTCGTTCAGGACAAAATGGAATATTAAAAAGTTACAGAACCTTGCATACCCGACTTCCTTGCTACCTCAATGCTTCTGCAGTCAAACACATTTTTGAAGATATGCTGATGTATTACATTTGACCTTAGTCAGTAATAGTGAAACACCAACACTGTTCCGATACTGATTCTAATACCTAAACTCCTGATATCTGACAATACACAGAACCGAGCAGTATCTAGCATATACTGTATTGTTAAATAAGGCAATATTTTGTACCAGGAAGTGAATGTTACTGATAGCTGAAACACTGAATTTTATACCGACATTGATGAAAAAATTCTGTATGATACGCGGTCAGTATTGTAGTACTATACGCGGTGTGTACTATACCGGGTTAGACTATAAGATTGCTATTCCAGAATACACATATACACACAATACACATGTTATTAACATAGCTTTATTTGATTTTGAAATGTGGACCGAGAGCTGTTGTTAAGGCAGTTTAGGCAGACAAGTATATATATATATATATATATATATATATATATATATATCATAATGTTCGTCCTAGCAACCCTTTCTCTCTTCTCAAACAATATATATTATTATTTATTAAGATGGCATTTTTTGGGAATATGCTGAGCCAGTGAGGGTATGTACAAATGTCTCATCACACTAGATGGCAGTATTGCTTTGTTTAAAAGCAGTAATTCACCATACTTTTGTAGGTGGAAGCAGTTCAGTGTTAAACGGACATAGGCTTTAATTAATAAGTACTCTGAAGTGACTACAATATCTTTTAATTGATTAAATCAGTTCATGTCATACCTCACTTCTCATTAACATAAATGCATTGTTATTATTTGCATCTGTGCCATGACGGGGCTTTTTAGATTTTACTAATTAAAATACTTTGTGTTATTTGGATTGGTAGGGTTTAAAAACAAACATTTCTATTAAGTAGAGACATTATAGAGTGGGGTGTGTTTTATTATCTCCAGACCTGTTGGGCTGCAGGTTTGCCTTTTTTTTTTTTTTTTAATGAAATTGTGGAGTCAAAGTCATCTAAGATTCATTAACCCAAACATGGTTGTTGTTGTTGTCAATTGAAAAAAAGCTTGCAACACGGCAGGGTGCAGCTCCATTACAGCACAAATGACTTCAGAAAACCATCTTTTGCAAATCACCATTTAGGAAGTTCATTTAGGATGCCTGGCTTATTTTGATGACCTTAATGCCACTGAGCCAAAAGCCATCACGCTGGAAGAGTTTTTGTGGCAGTGTTTATTTTAAAAGACTATGACTTGCAGTGCTTTTCATTTGTTTGGCTCTGATTTACCAATGTATACGGTCATGAAATATTACAGAGGAGCATAAAAGCCATGGCACGTCTACTGCCCAGTACAGAATAAGGGGAGCGAAGTCCCAGTGGACTGTTTCACAGTCACAGCCTCTGACTCCCTACACACAGCAAGGCCCATTAAGTCTAACTATCTGGCTTTACGCTCCCCAGTAGCAGCAGCTTTTTTCCAACTAAAATCACTGTGACAATAAAGTATATTCAATTTTGAAGGAGAAAATGATATTAATGTGACACACAGTTTGTATTAGGAGGTTTTGCTAAGTTTTATATTGACTTCCTGGAGAACTGGAGAGTAGCAAAGAAATTGCATTTGAATCATTTCTTGTCATTGAGCTGACACACTTACCCAGAGCAACTTGCAGGGAGTGCAACAAACAAAATAGACTGCACTGTAAATTAGAGCCTGAATTAGCGCTCCCACAGCTGAAATTAGAAAGTTAGTTGAAAAAAAGAATCTCACTACAACGTCTGTGTAGTAGATGTTCAGGAGCTTTTAAATGTACGACACAATCTCTAGATGGAGTTTATCCAGTTGTCATGGAACTGTAGACCTTGACTAACACTAGGGAATAAAAGATTAACTTCTTAAACACATTTTTACCTATCTTTTATGTCCATTGACCTGTATCTTTGCAAGCCTCCCAGCTTTTATATAAGTCCAATACTAAATTGCTGGACTTCTCCTTTACTTGTGCATGTTGGCTTACGTTGTCCGTTAGGATTGGAAGTTCAGTCTTTCACGGTCTCACCACAAGGTCCATTTAGTAACTGTTCCTTACTTTATCTTCCTCAGCAGATAATCTTGTTAATTCTATTGACCAAAACCATTGTATGTTGTAGATGCATTTTGACATATTGTCCATAAAATGTGTTTGTCCACACACACTGCCATCCACTGTCATGGCGCCCAAATAAAGGTCGTCAACATACCACTTGTAAGGAAAACTAGATGAAAAGTTTGCAGCTGAGATTTCATTAGATTACCGAAATAAACACTCACAGCTATAATAGAACATGCTACTGTGGGTTGATTTGAGGGAAGAGTTAAGGCTGCAGAGGAAAAGGTCCAGTGCACCTTGTCATCCTGCACAATGACCCCTGCATTGTGTACGCTTGTGTAATGTCCCTTCTCATTTGAGAGAAGCCCAGATCGCATTCTCTCCGGATCCTGTTGCTAGAATAGCTGTGGACTCAGGATGCATATCCCTGCATGCCCTTGGAGAGACCGTCATTAAGGAGATCTGTTTGATTTTTGAAATGAGACTCAGTGCCTGTGCTTGCACCAAGTAAAGCTGACTGTTATTTTTGTTGTATGCTCACCAGTGTGATTATAAATGTAGCTGTGCTGCCAGAGTGGGAAGAATCCAGATGTCCTCTGAGCGTGCTGGTGTTGTGGTGAGGGGTGTGGCTGCGTGGCTCCCTGCTTTGGCGGTAGCATTAACACTGTTCTTCAAAATGACATCTAAGGGAGGGACCGCTCACCAAATGCATCACGGTCTCATCAAGTGTTGCAGTCTGCCCAGATTAATGGGGCTGAGAGCTGATTATGCAGGAATGTACATCATGTCTGTCTAACTGCCTGCTGCTCTCCCTGCCTGTCAATGATCTACCCTCCTACATCCTATCCTCCCTAGGAAAAAAAAAGCAGAAACTGGCATTGTCGCCTTCAGCAAGACAGACTCCCATTTACCCCCAGACTTAAACAGTATGATGTGGTTGAGCAGTTTGTCATTTATCTCCGGATAGAGTACAGGTTTGGTGAAACATCCCCACTATCCTGAATATTGTAGTCACTTGTAAAGTCATTCATCTTCCTCCTGGCCTTTGTTCATACACATACAGACCAACAAACAAACAAACAAACAAACACATACCTCGTATTAATGAACTATGTTGAGACACAGTGTACAGAAGCAGCATGTTTGAAGAGTCATCTGTGGAATGCCCCTGAATAAACAATATTTACAAAAGTCACAATGTATGGTCTGTGTGGCAGACTGCTAGTTTTCATTTATGACATTCAGTTTAAAGTGTAATTAAATGGATTGGAACTGCTAATATACAGGTATTTATAACTCCAAAGTCCTTAACTGCTGAGTTGGGCTACCTGCATGTGTAAATTACCTCTGTTGCCGCACCCTGTGAGCCCAGCCCTGTGTGGGGGATGGATTAATCTTCCCAGCACATTATTGAATGTGTTCCCTTGCTTGGGAGCAGCTGATAAATTGTGCTTGTCACAATGGCCCTGCACCTGCTCTCCATAGCCTTGGAATTTCTAACAAAGCATCACATTTCTGAAAACAGCACTCTGGGCTATAAAAAAAATAGAGTCACAACATGGATAGCTTGGAAGCTTGAGGGGGAGGTGGACGGGGAGGAGGAGGGATAGAAATAGAAACACAGGAAAGAGAGATATATCTTCCTAGTTGTTGCTTTACATTGTATACCATGCCTCATGCAAACACCTGCCGTTGAAACCTGCCCTCCCAAATACATTTTTTTTAATTAAACTATTTTGAGATTACGGTTGGTATACAGACTCCTACATACAGTACACTGGGCATTGCAACTGTAATGGCATCACATGACTCATGTGGAAGTGAAATCCTTGGCTATTAACAGTTATGAACGGTCTACTGAGCAGAATTAACCAGCCAGCGCCTTCAGATACGCTTAAATATACATCCACTATGAATATTTTACATTTGGAAACAAACACAACAAAATCAATGGGCTCCCTTCAAATCCTTTACACTGTTCAACAATTGAAACAGCTCCCACAACTTTTAATTTTTTTCAACCAGCCTCCCTTTACTCTTTTCATGCGATTATTGTCATCAAAATCAATATTTCGTACACTCCATTGAACTCACTAAAGACTATTGAGTTCATGAAAATCTTGGAAATTTCTCTTTTCCCTGGTTGCTTTCTTTGTTAAGTTGCTGCTTGATTCGTAAACATTATTCGTATGCAAAGCATACCATATAGTTTTGCTGAATGGATGTCTGAGCCTAAAAATGTCCCTGCATGTCCATCTATGACTTGTACTGAGGTGTGTGGTGAAGAAAAAGCTTTTTCAGTTTCACCAATAGGGGGAGCTTGCACACTTGCCATCTCCTGTGTTCTTCACAAGCTCTTTTCAGTCTTTCGTCATGCATCTTTATTCATGCCCCACCATATAGCCCTTTTTTACAACCTTTGTTTTACCATCCACCTTTTTAAAAGGTGTATTTTTTCATTGCTGTTGTTTGTTATGTCACATTAGTTGTAAATGGTTTGCTGGGCTTACACAGCAGTGATTAGTTGCTTCATTGTGGAGTCACTGAAAATATTGTTTTTCCTGAACAAGACCATTGACACAAGTTAAATGAATTTCACTACATCTCCTACTCCATCTTCACCCTCGTCATTCCTGTCTCTTTGTTTTCACTCACTTCTCGCTCTGTCTTTGCTTCCTCCGCCAACCATCGCCCACCGCCCACCCCCACTCCCCACCCTGGCTGCACTCATGCAGTTTCATCCCCAGAGGTGAGAGCAGACTCCTATAATTACCCAAGTGTCTGTGAAATGAATCATTGGGCGGCTGATTGAGCTGCATGATGGGAAACATCCATCCTGAGTAGTACGACTGAGTGTTCTCAGCCCTCCACCCCATCTCTCTGCTGATGCCCAGGGCTGGCACGTGTGCATATTTACTGCCACTGCTGAGAGAGGCAGGGTGTGGTCTGCAACCGCTGCATGCTTTTAGCAGAAACCATTACAGCTGACAGGTAAATGTAGTAATCATGAACGCTGGTACGTAAACAACACTAACACCTGGATTACTGGTCTTGCACAGTTGTAGCACCTAAAAATGTCCCACCCTACCATGAGAATGGCGCACCTTTTGCAGCGTAGTGTGAAATAAAATGTGCACAATGTCAGTAGGACGCGCTCAGCTTACACACAGCTTTGCACAGGTAAGCAGACTACAGCACTGTGGCTTAGGATGTGATATCATGTCACATCACGCTGCATTGAGATTGTACAGAACGCTCTCAGTGCCACCAAGTAGCCCATACTTTCAAAAAACTAAAGCCCTGGATCGTCTTTTAAAATGGTTTTATGCTATTGCATCACCAGTCTAGGAAAAATATACTGTCCTGCTTGCAATAGCGGGGGGGGAGGTCACCTCGCCTTCCTGCAGTGGCTCAGAGTTTCTTCATGATCTGTGTGGAACAATTACCAGTAAACTATGTCGGAAGTGGAAAGCACAAGCTGTTAAAATGTATAAGCTACTTGAAGAAAGTAAACCTTGAGGCACCTCACGGTAAGCACTAGCTTTGCTCACAGTCAATTTGGTTTTACACATAAAGGTTTGTGTATAAAAGCTGTAAATGTCCTGGTAATACTTAGAAAAACAGATAAAATGATAAAGTGTTTATCACCCGTGCACTGAAGACCATGTGCTGTATTATTAAACTGATCTGAACTGTTATCATTCCGAACTGGAAACAGCCAAAGTCAGCATATCGTCATTTAAATCAGTAGAAGGAAATAGGCAACGTGCTGGTATTATCTAATCAGCAGTCATTGCAAGCTGCTGGGCCGCTGCAACCAAACCACCTACAGTTTTAAGTGCTACCACTGTAGTACTAATGCTTGCCTTATTGAATTGTGTGATTGTACAAATATTTGAAATTAAGCACATGAGCCAGTTAATAACAATCTTTATATATATATATATATATATAAATATATATATTATGAAAATCACATTGTTTACATTTTTTATCTGTTTGAAAGCTTCATTGCACTGACATGTATGTAACTTTGTTTACATAATATGTCATTTATTATAATTTAGATCAGGAAATGTTGGATCAAAACAATATTCAAACAATTCTAAGAATCTAACCAAGTTTTGATGCTAGACAATTTATGACACTTGATTTGTACAGACAAGCTCTGTGCAAACTTTTATCTACTTCCGTCACTGTCCATAACTCTGTGCTTCCTGGAAATGCAGTATTTTCTTTTCTTTAGCCTGTTTTTCGATCGCTCTTACCAATAAATAATCCCAGACTCACTGACAACCAGCTTTTTACCACAACTTCAAATGTAAAGGCTCTAAAAAATGCTGCTCTATGTACAACTTGGTTGTTTTTTTTAATACGAGGCTGATGATGCCTTCTGACCTTGATCTGAAAGAGCATATCTTCACCTGAGACAATGGTGCAATCAACACAGATGTCAGCATGTTCTTGTAGATTTTAATCAACACAGTCACCACAGAGCACGGCAAACTGAATACATTTATCTTTTATCTGCAATTAAATCTTTGATTTTCTGAAAGACATGAGACAACAGTTCTTTGTTCTTTATCAGCGACCATAAGTGCGCCTTGCTCTTGACTTTATCTCGTCCTTGTACAATGTTAAATAAATGTGTCATCAGTGACCCAAAATTTACAAAAGACACCACCAAATGTTTTCACAACTTGAAAACGAAGTCTAACTTCTACAGGAACTGCTCTCTGAACTGACCAGAGCAGGTGCTTCTGAAGGTGCTGAATACATTTCCCATGAGAAATAAACAGCATGACTGTTTATATGATTTACTGTTAAGTACCTGGGGACCACTGGCGGGATGACACCTCCATCTTCAAAGCCTCACAGCAGATACTCAACAGATACCCAACAGATACCCAAAGTACAAATATTGAACCTTTTTAAAATGTCCATTACATTTTACGCAGTTCAGTCATGCCACCTTCTCCCACTTCTCAATTTCCATATTTAAACTTCAACTTGACCCTCATAACATCAGTATTTTACCCTTCGGGTGTGAACAGCTATAAACACTTTTGACTTCCAACATTGTTGGTTGAAATGCTGTACGGACTAGTTTATTTCGAGTATGCTCACCCTCCCGTTAAGACTTTTGTAACTTTGTCTCTACTTCATTTTAAAGTAACATTTTATTTATTTCTGTTAATATTATAAATCGTTTTAGTTAAGTCATATTTTACATAAATTTAAATATTTTCACGGAAAGCAAGAGATGGTTTAAGAGAAATCAGAGGGGACACATTAAGATAAAATTGTTGCTGTGATGCACCTTGCGACATGTATAAATGTTAGATTTTGATAAAATTGATATTTACTGGGGGTGACATTGTCATTTACTAGTTATGAAATAGTTTACTTTTCTGTGTATAATATCTTGTGTATCCTTGCACCCTGTTATGAGTAAGTGCTGTGTCAAATGGTTGATTTTTTGCATCCACTACATCAATAGAAAGTCATTTAAAGACACTTTGAGAGATGCAAGTCCGCAATACAACTTCAGTTATATTTGTGCTCAGCAGTTTAGCTTAAACTCAACACTCAAAGCTTTGGTTTGCTCTCTCAGAGCTCAGTACGCCTGCTGCTTTGATGCTGACTCTGTGCTCACAGAGACGAAGAGAGATAGGGGGACAAACAGTGTGTGACAACAGCCCTTCTCCCTGGCTGGCATTAGACATGGGAGTTTATACTAGGGAGAGGATGAGTGCTGTGACAAAGTCAATAGGACAGAGGGGAAATGGGACTGCATGGACTTGATTGTTTAATTAGACTTTACTTCATGGAATGCCAAGCCAAATGAAAATAGAGGAAAAAAGGATTGAGTAAAAAAAGGCCGACATTCTTGGCCAGAACTCATTGTCACAGATTGTGATGGACTCATGAGATTCTGGTGAGTTGCTGATAGTGTTGTTATTGTGGAGTTTACACTTCTGTTCAAAGCTAAGACGTTGCACACAAACAATTATGTCATTTTATTATTTATTTATTTTAAGCCTGCAAGTTATGCAGTGTGAAACTGAGCATTTTATTGGCCATGTCTCCTTATGTCTCTCAACCACCCAGAAATGTCAATGCTTTGTGTCACCCGACTCTATCAAAGCAGACGTTGGATCATAAAGTGCCACTGATGTCATATTGCGGTAAAATGGCCCAGCTCATCTATTGCCTCATGTGTTCCTCATGTTGTTGTCACTGAGCTCTGCCTATATTACAACGGCTGGTGTATGAGCGAGTGTTGGAGTCCCTGCTCTATATAATCTCTCAGGCCAATCAGACTTGAGTTGAGCTCTGACATGACTGGACACTTTAGCCCTGACCTCCTCCAGGACCTTGGGACATATGAGTAGGCCATTCCTCAGTTCTTATAAAATGATGTCAGTTGTTACTGATTGAAAGATGATGCATGAAAAACATTGTTCATTGTCTTTTCAGGTTGTTTTTTTTAAAGAGCAACTAAACATAAGCCAAATGTATTTTGTATTTTTTTACTCCAGTGGTTGAAGATTTCAACTTCTTGCAGTCATGTAGAGATATTCTCTGGATGTGTTCAGTGCAAACAGGCATTATTGTTGGATGGCAATCACACTGGACGTGAAGGGTGCCTTCTTCCAATCGATTCCAAAGGGTTTGAAGATTTAGTGCAATGTTTATGTCTCTGGATACCTTGAGTTTTAGCCACCTTGCATTTTTGGAGGAAGGCTCCACATACCTTACCTTGTACAGCAGCTAGATGCAGAGAAGCGACTGTTCAAAACAGCTGGCTGACAATAACGGCTCCTAAAGAGGTTAGCATAGATGCTTAAATAGCATCAGTTTTATCAGAACTGGACAGTATTTATTAATTGTAAGAAGAGCAAAAGAAAGGCTTTCCTCTATGGAAAAGGTGCTTTTGCTCTTCTCCTGACTGGCTTCGCCCAGCCCGTGATAGACAGATGGTTCATCCAATCACCTGCCAAGTATTTTTTTGAAAGTGCCTGCGCCTTTCTAAACAGTTTCAAATGACTGCTTCTTAGATGGTTCTGTGTAACAAACCATCTGGCGTGTACTACATACCTGGAGTTGAAAGAAGATCATCTGAGCAGATACATTTTCTATACCACCATTTTCTTCCAGCTGGAAGAGTGCAGCGACAGGCCAGTCCAACCAAACCGTCAACAAGAGGAGGGAAGGCTGGCAGTTCTTGTGCGATATGAATTTGAGAGATTTGACTTTTTTGATGTGCAACAAATGTGAACCAGAATATATTTTTCATCATTGTGTTAAGTAACATGATTATATGACTATCCCTAGCCTGCGATAACTATCTGATAATTATGTTATCATAATTATGATCATGACTTTGATAATTTTTGCTGACCTCGATATTGCCCATTGTGTTTACTCACCCACACACACACACACACACACACACACACACGTGCACACACCGCAAGTTGAAGAAAATGTCGAACCAGACAGTTTGGAAGAATACCAGTCATATAGTGAATTATTGCTAATTAAAATGACATGCAGTTAACAAATTTACTTTTCCAAACGTCTTCATTTTTGAAGACTCGAATTTTCTCGAAGTGTTCCTCACCCCTGTTTTGGAAGAAGGAAATAACAGGAGTAAGCTTTAAAAGTGACATATTTTCTTTTTAAATAAGTGGATCTAATTTATTTTGCCGATTTGAGTGGTTAAAGCAGATTTCGAAGAGTAACTGAAAAATATTTGTAGAAGCCTGAAAATGTGTGAAGACATTAAGAATTAAAAGTTCAATAATCTTTAAAAGGATGTACTTATTATGCTATTATATTATCATCATATCATGGCATAAAATGGTCTTCAAAACAAAATTTCTGGGACAATATATTGTCTAACAAAAGTAGTTATTATAACAGGCTTAACTGTCCCTCCACTAAACATAACAGTATGAAAAGACAGTAGATATTCCCTACAGACTTGTCTCAATATACTGTAATTCACTAGCACACCTGATTTACAGTACCAACGATTGAAGAGCGATTCCCACCTGTCTTGAGAAATTGACAGTGCGGTGTTCTGTGACATCTGTTTGCTGCTGCTGGGTACTCTGGGTAATCCAGTGCATTTGTATGGAGCACCATCCTGACAACTGCAGTGGCTCCCCAGCAGCCTGACAGGGATTATGACTGTGCAGTTGATATACCTGACTATTGACAGAGCCGGCACCTCCACCCACACACATTTCAGCACAATGTCACCCAGCCGTCACACGCTGACGAAGAGTGATTGAACTCTCAAAAATGTAAAATCCTTCTTGTGTCCTTCCTTTTTCCTGGGCTTTATCATCTACAGTCTTTTTTCATCATTTCTCACAGTTTCTGAGTCCGCCTTCAGTAAACATGCATACTTCTTTTCCAGAAGAAATACTCAGTGAGAAAAATGATGGAAAATGTTAACATCAGCTTTCATTTTAATTAATTTGTGCTTTGTTGACTGGTATATGCAATATTTCTAACCTCAACAAGGGCCACATATTACATTTTTCATATGGATTCTGCTCTGAAACAAACAAAAGATATTACTTCTTGTTTTTTCCATGTTTAATGCATTACTTCTTGAATATAAGTGCTTATGAGGCCTGATAAGGTCTGTGATATGTGACACAGAGTGTAATATCACTGCTGTAGCCATCGCTTGACTAGCCAGTGTCTGAGATTGGGACAAAATGCCTGCAAGGATAAGCTGCACAAGGCAGTTTGAGTGTGACGACGTGAGAGAATTGGTACAGATTTATTGAATTTTCAATAGGAAAATGAAAAAAAAAAACACTCAAACTAATAAAACACCACTGGGTGTTTTCCTATAGGGCAGTGTTTATGACTTTTTGCCTTTTGCGGAAATGCGCCCTCAATAAGAAATGAGTGGCACATGTTTCTGCATTTGTCTGGAGGCTATGTTGTAATTATGAACCCCCATTGCCCTGCTAAGAAGGGGCTAAGAGAGGGCCAGTCACACTGCATCCAAATTGACTTTGGTGCTGCCTTTTATTCTCCTGTCGTGCTAACACAGTTATATTCATTCTTTCTTTTCATTTGCTTTCCTTTATTACAGTATCATTTACATATGCTGCTCTTTGAAAGACAATTCTGAAGTGAAACAAAGGAAGAAAGTTCCTTTGGTGCCCCTAATATGTGTGCTGTATTACATGTGTTGTGGTGAGAGTACTTCATGAGTGTGAACAAAATGCAAATATCTGCCCCCTTGATTGTCTCTATGTTTTGGATTTTATACATGTTTAGGGTTTCTCTCATACCTGTAGTTTGATTCTTTTGGTCAGGATTAAGGAAAAAATCATACTGTTACATACATATTGTTACCTTTCAGTACTATTCCCTTTTGTAATCACACTGGCTCAAACCAAGAGGAGTAAGCATGAAGTAATATGTACTGACAAATAACTCAACAATTGGTGTATTTTCACAACTGTTACACACACATTTGTTCACGACATTTTACACATCACACAAAATGAACCTCAGGTATACCTCCCTCTCAAACCCGTCCCTAAAACTCCATCCTGTCAAGCACATGTAAGGCATGTTGCCCTGGTCAGCTTTGAGTTTTGCATAACAAATATTGCAGTGAATGTTCTCCAGTTTTGAAAAGTGTAACCACACTTGCCACTGCTTCTAGCTCGCCAGCTGCATCTCGCTGACTCACTCTCTGCCAGCGGTGCACACACACACATGGCAGCGGTTCATACTCTCTCACCCAGACGCACGCTCGGAAGCCAAAGTTGGCACAGATTGATTTAATGGTACTCTATAGTACCGACGTGATTCGGTTGGTTCCCTTAAAAGTACTGAGCTGAGTACCCAACCCTACATCTACTATCGGAAACATTCTGAGGTTGTCTGCTTTGCTTTCACACCACAACAACAGACAGCACCAGTCTGCTTGGAAGCGGATCAAGATCCTGCTTTCTGAGGCAGTTTAGTCTGTTCCAGAGACAATATGTTTCAGGTTGTCTGTCCATCCGTCCTGTTCCATTCTAGTGAATGCAGCATCTCAGGAACACCTAAAGGGAATTTCATTACATGTGGCACAAACGTCTACTTGGACTCATGGATGAACTGATAAGAATTTGGTGGGAGTGGTCAAGGTCACTGTGACTACACAAAAGCAATTTTTGGTTCATATGCTAATTATGACATTTTATATCCAATAGGTCTAATGTCAGCTTCACTATGATCATAGGTGTGTCATAATGTTCTGAAAAACATTTTTCTGGACGTTTTTCAGCGCCATAATAAAAAAAAAAAAAAAAAAAGGAGGAGGAGAATGTTATCATATTTCACATTTGATTGGATGCCGAATTGGTGACAATAATCCTCGGTAACCGCTGGTGGTGGGTGATATGGTCCTAGATAATGTCACAATATTTCAGGGTAACAATATTCTTGACGATAATACTGAAACATATTTTATTATTATTTTCAAGATCAAACAATTGCAACAAAATAAGTGTTACAGTTTATAGGTAAACACAAATGTAACAGTTTGCTTTCAAAGATTAAGTAAAATAGTAAAAAGTTGCTTAAACGGTCTGAACAAGGCCTAACAACGCGACTAAAGTATGTTCCCTTTATGAAAACTCACTCCTCCACTGTGGAGCTGGAGGCTTTCGTCTTCAGCCATGCTTGTTGTTGCTGTGCGTAACTACATTGGATTATTGCCATTATCACAATATGAATTTTTTTTATATATTAAATATTAGAACGATATTATCGTAAATGATAACAACCTTAGTGCCCATATGTTTTAGAAGTTGTCTACTGTCGTGGCTATAAACTGTGTTCCAACAGAATCAGCTTTATTGTCCATGCGAGGAATTTGACTCTGTTTTTTGTTTCCCTCAATTAACTTACATGCTAATAGACATACAGCAGAACAAGAACAACAAAGCCTAACAAAGTCAAGCCAAATCAATTTAATTCATATATCCCTATATCATAAATGAAAAAATTGCCTTAAGTGAGTCAATATACAGTACAGCGATAACTTCCACTTATTACCTTTTTATTAAATTTCTTCAGACTGCACTATATTATATAAGTCTGGACAGACATGAAGGTAAACTGCAACCTGACTGGTTGGCAGAGGCATACAACTTTATTCTATTTGTTTTTAATGTTTTATTCTTGATTGCTGGGCTACAATTCAGTCAGTGTCGCACATTAACACAATTGTTTCACATCGGCACTATTTTCCTGATCTGGACCTTTTTATAGAGCAAGACATTTCAATTGGATAACAAAGCCCCTCCCTCTTTCACGTTTCTTCTATTTAACAATGACAACTCTAATCATCAGAGCGAGATATTTTAAATGCCAAGTCTGGATCTTCATTAAAGTGGTGTCAGGGGCAATAATAAATATCTTTAAAGTAGGAACAAATGTGTTAAATAATGGCTTTTAATCTAATTCATATCATTATGTTCTCTTGTGGAAGCCATTAAATTCTTGTGATTGACATATACCTCCTATATGTCTGGAGGCTGAAATGAGAAACGAGCCATATTTTTGTTAAGCATGATATGAAAGCATTAATTTTCACCCGCAAACCTGACAGAACAGGGCTCCTAGGGGCGAGTTAATACAAAATGATCGCATTTTCACTCATAATCAATATTGGTCAGTGACAGTGGGCCCCTATTTTTCATCCCGCCAGTTGTCTGGAGAGAATGATATGTGGCTCTTTCCTGGTAAAGGGCTCTCTCAGCGAGTTGGAGATGGAAATGGCATTTTTAACAAGTGGCCTGGGAAGCTATCGATTATAGTGCCATTTCTGGGGCTGCAGTTTCTATGCCCCTGAGAGCCTCTCCAACCGTCTACGCATGTTGGTTCTTAACAGAGTGAAAGCAGGGATATTGAAAATGTGTCCATTGTTGTATGTTGCTTTGTTTGGAACCTGCACTGTTCATTTGTCATGATGCCACTTTGTTGTCTATGTTGAATTAGTCGGGGCTCATGTTTTCAACATTAGCTGTGCTACCTGCTCATATGCAAAGAAAGAGCAGCTGGTTGTAACTAAAGTTTGTGAAAGTGTTGTTTCTTTTCTGCTTTTACACATGTTTAAATATTTAAAAACAAGCTTGAAAACATAAATACTGGATGTCCATCTGTGCTGGACTTCATTTTTATTAATGAAAAATCTTTTTTCACACCTGGATGGTGAAATTAGAAACCCAACAAAATATTTTGAGTCTTTCTAATAAACAAATATTTTGGACTGTATTTTAGCCATTGTGGTTCAAGGATATTCCATCGGAAAAAAATGTGCGACCATTATCTCTAGTGGGCTTCCAGATGTCGGAGATACACTTTGAAGTACAAGGTCTTTGTCCAGATATGATGAGACTGTCTCTTCTGATGCAGCTGCTGAGTACATTCAGGGCCAACTAAAGGCAGAGAGAGAAACAATATCATTCTTAAATTAGGTAAGGTAAGAAATACCAGAAGAAGAATTGGGCATTTTTAAAAATAGTTTAATGTCTTTGTAATCCTCTTACTTCATCAGTCGTATAAAAGAACAGCAATATCTGATGAAACTGTTCATCAGTGTGTCATGGACTACACTGAACAAGCTGCTGTTTCAAAGATCACATTCTGGGAGATATGTAATACAAGATTCTGTCTACTCTCTTCATAAATTTGTAGGAAGAAAACTCTGTACAGCTCCTTAAGTCGACTTCAGGCATAGCTCACTTTTGTAGCTTATTTCCCCTATGACACCTTTCCCTCATTGCTCCCAAGCCTACTATATAATCTTGTAGCATTGAGAGCAGAAGCAGTCTATTAACTCAGCAGCATCAGCAGCTCAGATTGTTTTTGCAACCTCGTAGGTCATAACCCAATCTGAAAGTATGACAAGAAACAATGGATGTCCAGAGATGATCCACAGGACTGGGATCTGGGCTGATCATTTATAGTGGCCTCAAACTAATAACAAATACATTTAATTAGATTAAAGGATAAGGCTGCCATTATTCAGTATTTTTCCTATTGTCAACAAATCCCATCAACAAAACAAAACCAACAACATGTTAGTCAGTCCCTCAATATTTTCCAACTGAAGACGGACATTTTTACAAATGAGTCACAAATATATAGTTTCATTTCAGTAACTTCTTAAAACTGGTGGGCACTGTGGTGTTTAGCAAATTTTACTCAAACAGAATATATAGATGAATATAATAACAGATTAAATGCACTTTTGGTACTCTTGTAAGAATTTAAACGTATCAGGCTTTGGCTTCACAGACAATACTTGGTACTGGGATCAATTCAGTGTCTGCCTATTACTAAAGCCGCAATATAACAGAAACCTTTAAACTTCTTTGAGTGTTTTTAAAATGTCAGAAAATATATAATGATTTGAATTAAAGAAAATGTCAAATGTATTGCTTATAAAATAACATTTAACTGAATCCTGGCCCTCAGTGAGCATTAAGAGACAAGAAAGGCAGGGAAATGGCAGAGAAAAAACAATGTTTTAATCAATAATGTTCTGTGGAGATGCAATGTTTGCAATATCTCAGGTTTTTTGTTTGCATTTTACCTATCGCCCTGGCCTGGCAACCAGCAACTGGATAGAAATCCTGTAACATTGCTGTCTGTGAAAGGCTTCACAAAACTCATACTTGAAATGTTCTGGCTTGATACACTTACCCATCTTTCATGTAACTGATGGTTTAATGCAAGGCAGAAGTTAACAAGTGAGCATGAACTACCTGCTGGCACCTATCTATTTGCCAGATGGTAGATTCACCTGGGTAAACAGATTTTCTGAGTCTGATTGTGTTATCCTGGTGTGAGGGCCCACTGAGACACAGCTGGCAGGGAAGAAAATTGTGTATTTGATATGTGGCATGGATGTTAACCTGCATTAAAAGAGGTGCGGTTTGTCATGATATTAAAGCTACAAACAATTATGCGTGAGATACGTTGTTTAATCTGAAGCAGTTAAACCTTGAATGTCTATGTCTACTACAGTAAATGAAGATGTCCTAAGCAGAGCAGCAGCCTCAGTTCTATGTCTGTGTCTACACAAGATGCCTTTAGACATGGTATTGAGTGTAGTCACCTGCGTTTTGCAGCACTTGGAGCTCAACACACAATCTGTGGTTCTAAAATAGAAGCGTATCTGGTCTGTAAGACGTGTGAGACAGATGACTAAAAAACACGTCTGAAGCGATTTACACACCAGACACTCCATAAGGAGGCAGGTTGCACTTTATAGTCATTATTCACTTGTATGCCATTTCTAAAATGCCAGATTATTCAGCCTTTCACATTGATTGCCTGTAGTACATAGTCACAGCTTTGTTGTCTTGCAGTAAGTGGAGTGAGTGATCATAGGAGTGTTTGGATATGTTCTGGGCATTTTCAACTTATCTCTGGCCGTGTGTATGAAGAGTTTTTTGGGAAGAGAACGTTTACACAGAAGATGACAAGAAACAATGCTTGAGTGCAGTCTGTTTTTATTCTGCATAGTTTTAAGTGCACAGACAAACACTTTCTCAGTATCTTTCTGTCATTCAATAAGAACAGAGACAGCCTCTTTTTGTAGGGCTGTCAAGACTTTATAGTAAGATACAATTAAACAAGAAGGAAATACACTAACAATTTAAGGCATAAGTTCTCAGAGTGTTGATTATCGTGCAAAAGTGTGTCCTATCTTGAGAAGTTTATATGAACATTGTGATACTTGTATTGACCATTAGAATGCATTGTAACTGCCAAAATCCAAGCTCAGAGGACACTGTCCCCACTGATGATGGGTTTCGCACTTGCCCCGCTGTGTTTCTGCTCCACCTTTTTTCACAGCCCTTAGATTGACAGGAGAGCGAACAAGTGTGAACATATGAATCTGAACAAAATCTTGCAAATCCCTCCCTTGAGTTAAACTAGCAAGATATAACTGAATTTGTGTAGAGTCAGTGTTGTTTTATGCAGATTTAATTACATTGTTTATTGCCCACACACAGAGCAAACTAGTTTTTCCATCGTAGGTGGACAACAAAAAAGTTAATTTTGGCTGTCAAGCTTCTCAACAGTATTCCCTGTGACCTTAGGACACCTTAACATTGCATAAATGCTTACAGGCACATCCATTGTCATTGCTCATTACTTGCCTAATTACTGCCCAACTGTCTTTGTTTCAAATGATGGCTCACTGACCAAGAGGGCAAGTCCCCCAGCTGGTGTCTGAAAACAACCAATTAATCCATTGTCACAGCAATGTTATGAACTTTGTTTTCCAGGAAGCAAATTGTCCAGTGTATGTATAGTCAAGTGGAGTGAGTCTGTTATTACAATTCTCACTATTAAATACAATTCGACTGCACAATAAACTGCAGCCTCCAAAATGACTATAAACAATGAATCAACAACTCTATGTAAAATTCAAAATGCACCCACATTTTGAATCTCCCTGGGACGAAGGAGGTTAACATGACTCGGACAATATGCAAGCTTTGCAAAAAGAAGGTAAGGTATTTTAAAAATACTACAAACACGAGGTTTGCAATTGTATGCCATCATCCGGAGACTAATGTTAGTGAGGTTGAGCAGCAAACTCCATTATCATCAATTTATACAAAACTACCATACAGTTCTGATGTGGATGAAGAAAAAAAAACTTGGTCCGTAGCCTGTTTCATCCAATAGACCAGCGTCTGTACAGCAGCACAGTTGAGCCCATTTATACCATCCCCCCAGGTTTTAACTGAAAAAGCTGTTAAGCGGTTCTACTGGGAGACATAGTGACACATCAGGGAAGCCTTGAGGAAAGCCACCAGTGTAGCAGTTCCCTGTGATGTGTGATTATCATGAGCAACTCAGTCACTTTCAGTTAACAGATGACTAAAACTATCGTAACTAACCAACACCACACAAATGAAAAAGAGTTGTTTCACCTTGTTGCAGATGAGTGGCAGCTTACTACCACAAATCTGGTTATTGGCTGTGATGATGTTGCTAACATGCTAGGGGCTACACAGCTGGACAGCTTCAAACACATGAAATGTTTTTCACAAATCTTGGAATGCTTGGAAGGATTAGGAGAATCACTGCAGCTTATCATGCCCTGGAGGAGAAGCAAAGGCAAGTGCAGTTGCCACCTCACAAGTTGAAGACTGATGTGACTAGCGGATGGAATAGCGCCTTCCACAGGGTGGACATATTTCTCGAACAACAACCATTCCATCTTCTTTGCTCTCCTCTCTCCTCAGGTGAGGAAAATTGAAGCTGTGAAGCCAGTGGCCATCATCATGTCTGAGGAGAGTACACTTACGTTGTCAATGATCGTTCCTCTTCTTCATGACAGAAACAGGCTTTGGTGACACACTAATTGTTCAGGATATTGAACAGGTGTTGCATATAGAGTTTACTAAGAGAAACATAACTGTGCATTTGATGACTTTTCTCCACACAGCCAAGGTTAAGGCCGTGGATTTCTTCTCCAAAGATGAACAACTGGACATAGACTTCGGTGTGATTGCTGAAGCTGCGGCACTTGATGTAATTATATACACTATATAATTACAACAAGTGCTGTATATTATACAGTGACAACAAAAGTGGATCATTTATGCATGTATTGCATTGTGCATATGTGTTCGATTACTCGATTCTGATTATAGTGATTGTACATGAATAACGATACATGTTACAAGACATCAAATCAATTGAACTTTTATCTTAGAACTCTATAAAAGACATTAAGAAATAATGAAGAATAAGTTGTTGCGAGTTTGCATGCGACTGAAGACAATGCTCTAAAATCAAATCACCATTATAAAGTTCAGGTTAGGATGAAGTAAAGATTGATCGCCCACCAGTCAGTCTCATATATCGAATATATAATTAACACGCATGAACCGTATGATTGTTTTATGTCACGCACACTGTGTCACAGACGGTAGCGTCACAGCCACACGCACACATAACATACACGTCACGCACACAGTGGCAGTACAGACAAGTCCAAAACAAGCCTGGAGGGACAACCTAAAAAACAGGGTTTAGTCACTAGGGAACGTCCTGTAACTTGGTGTCACTTTTCCAAGAAAGAAAATTAAAAAAAGTGTTTGTGTATGCTGTCAATTACAGTTCTTGGAAAGACAGTTAATCGGAATAGGCAGGTCAGACTCCTGAAAGCGGAAAGGAAGTCTTTCCTTGCTGGTCAAGCCAAACAGTATTTGTGCATTCATCATGTGAAAATTTAAATCAATATTATTTTATCACAAACTCCCCAAATGTCTAATGGCCTAAATTTCCGATCCTGTTAATTGGAATTGCATGCAGATTTCAAGCCAAAAAGGATTTACTGTGCAGGCATGGCAACCACTTGAACACCACCATGTGTGAGATGATAATCACGCTCATGTCCTTGTGTCCTCTGTTGTTGTTACATGTTGCTCATAAAAGCTGCTTAGTGTGGGGCCGGACCACAGCTGTACATGTGCGGCCATATGCAGGGTTCCTCCTGTGCTTTCTCATGTTTGACACATAAGCTCTGCTGGTGCCAGATGAGCTCTCGCTGACAGCTGGATGTAGGCCGGTCAATCCTCACGGGTTCACCTGTCAGCCTGTGTTTCTCTTTGCCTTCTAAAGTAACGCTGACACTTCCTCTGTCCCTATCCTCTACTCCTCTGCTGTCACTCTTTCTCCACTCCTTCACCTTCTCAATGACTCAGTCACTTCTATCACCAGTACAGGGTTAATCATGTAGCTGCTTGGCGAGGGCACTTGTCTTTCCAGCAGACCAGGCCCTTCTAGTATTTATCTGTCTGCTCTGTATCCTTATTTCCCTTAATTCCAGGACACTTTCCTCATTTGACTTCTACTCAAAGGGTTTTATATTTCTAGTTTAACAGTAGGTAAGCTGTCTTATCAAACACAATGTTTACACTGCCTTTTCATCCACTTTCATTTCTGTCTAACCTTTTACAAAGCGATCATTAACGTGCAGTACATTCATTGGTTTGTACACAGCATTACATGCACAATTCATATTTTACAGGAGCAGCGATATGATGTGAGCAAGAACATGTTATGAGACAATTGGTCTTTAGCCAGGTCTGGGCCATTTATGTGATGGCTTACACCCAGTCTCAAAATGATTGGGTCATAGCTCACATGGTTGTGAACGTTTCTTTAGTGTCCCTCTATTGGTTGATTAAAAAAAAAAAAATAGAAATCCACCCAGGCTTGCTCAATAATCTTTTTTTCTTGGATAACACAGCATGCAGTTGAGATCAGTTTTGTAATCAGTCATGCTCATTACAAATGTTTTTCACTATTGGCAGCCATGCTGTCCGATCAGATTTTTCTTTAAAATAGTATGGAAGTATATTTCAACCCCCTAGCTATGTACTGGTTGGTGCAAAGGTTCTCATTTGTTTATTAGTCTAATATAATTTTGCCACATTTATTACTAGGTATGACTATATGTACAGGATCTTTTTCATCACATTGTATTTGGTATTGTTTCATAATAACCATTGAATATATTCTGTCTGCTAAATCTCTGTGTTTTTCATTTGATTTTCTTACCTAACAGAATGTCATAATAATTAATTAACATAGTTTTTTCAGCTTAAATTGATAAATCGCTCGTCTGCAGAGTTTCTATGTGAACAAAGAAATTATAAACATGTCATTTATCAACAAAATCTGCTGCGGGTATTAAAGTTCAAATAACAACAGCATGAGGATAATTAATGCCAACATTGTGTAATAAGTTGCACAATAAAAAAATAAGAAAACAGGAAAAAACACTGCTTGTTTCTTTTGCACACCCTTTAACTACAATGTACAGTACATGTGTGCAAAACATACACAGATACATTGACTTTCGGCACAATCTAGTTAATGTATTATATCTCAATACATACAATATTCTAATGCTGTATGTGCTTTATTTGCTAAGTGCAATGCACTTTAGCTACCACTTTAAGGTCCAATAATAAGAGCTTTACATGATAAGACTAAGATCTTTTTTCCAACAAACACACACTTTTATAGATTTGAGGGGCACGAAGAAAAGCCATGAGGTGGAATTAGTCAGCCAGTATTTACTCTAACCGCACATCTGCATGAGAAAGAAAATACATTGACTAACCTGTCAGTGCCCATTCATTCTGGAAGAATTATTAGTGAAGCATGCCTTCTCAAGCACGACAGAATGCAATATATCAGTCTCACAGCACATAAAGCAAACGGATAACATTTCTGTCATACATTTTTGCAGATCATATCTGTGTTGGTATATTTGATCTATCTGTTAGGATGCTTTGTTACTTTGTGATAGTCTTTATGCATCAGTTGTGTGGCAAGAATTTGAAAGCAATTGTCATTATTGTGACTTGGCCAGAAATTACTTGAGAAGATCAACTGGGAATAGGACATGTATTAAGACTGATGCAGCAAACATAATCAAAAGGTGTATGTTTATAAAGTTTAGATACATTTTTAGAGTTTAGTTTAGATTTTCAATATTCTCTTAATTGTATTCATTACACTAAGATGCACTTGTCAAGTACACCTCTCTTACCACTGCATTTCAAGCACATCTTCGATTTCTCAGCTTGGACCCTGGTGTTAATGCTAATGGCGAGCTGTATTAGTGGAGACAGTAAAGGTGATGGCTAGCCTGAGTGGACTTCTGTCCTGTATAAAACCCTATCTCAAGATGGGCCAAGGAAGATTTAGTGATGATTGAAGGGGTCTTTTAAATGAGTGAGTGGTGGAAATGTGGAGACACATCTCCACACCCAGCCATTTGGACTGGAATGGCAGAGAGGTGAGCACTGAGGTCCTGTCCATTTGGAAGACTGACAGCACAATCAGAGACGTCTTAATCACATCTGGTTGTCTCATTAATCAAAGGAAGTACTATTGTTAAATATTATGCCTCTGTCCATCAATGCACTAGTACATTTCCGTTAATAATTTGGCTAACCTTCAAGGAAAGTTATTTCAATGAACACATGGAAGGAAAAGCTTGCGGTTGTTTTTTTTTTTTTTGTTGCAAATTTTTTTCTAAGAAAGGTTTGATTATTTGATTAAGATGACATTGAAGATTTTAAAGCATAAATATTTTTATTAAATTAAAGTGTTGTGTGTATGACTTTTTTTTAAAAACAGTTATTGACATGGTAAAAGCTTTTAAGTTGCACAGTTTTTATTTTGGGCATCATCATCAAATCTGACTTTTACAAGGGAAATTGATATGTGCACAATTTCCAAATACACTTGTTGTTTCCATAAGGTGTAAGTGTTTTAAATGTAGCTGATTTTTGACTTTATCTCAGTGTTAGTGTCAATGTTAGGTCTCCTACTGTGTATCATTAGTTAAAAGTAACTTTCTCTCCTGTACTACGTAAATCTCTTCCTACATAGTATGCCACTCTGCGACAATTACAGTCAATTTAGTAAAATGTTCCCTGTGGAGTTTTCTTGTAAACAAACAAAGCTATGTTTACATTCAGGGATTGAATTCACAAAGAATGTTCTGCAGCCGCTGATGGCTCCATGTTTTGTAACCGCTATCTGCCCCGTCTCAAGGTCAGATTCACAAAATACATTGTGCTAATGATATTACGGCACAAACACGCCCATAAAGTTTTGCAGCTGAGTGCAATTTGTCCTTTTTTTGCATCTCATTGCAATTATCCATGTGGCAAAGTATAAATGTGCTCGAGGCCAATACATCAGCCTGAGCCAGAGGTCTTGTCAGGAGGGGCTTGCCAGATTGGCACTTCCATCCAACCCTCCTGAAGGCCAATAAACGAGAGGAAAGGGAAAACTGTAGGCCCAGGATCTGGGAAAGGGGAAGGGGAAGAAATTATTTCTTTAGTTTTTTTATATAATAACCTTATTTTAAATACATTTTTTTCCTCATTTTTATTCTCAAGTACTTTGAAAAATGACATGTAGGGAAGCTTTATTCATTTATTGTTCAGGACACAAGTGTCATTGCATCCTCTCCCTGCATTCCAAAATGAATTAGTTTGAGCACACACTCTTTATGAATGCTCTTCAGTTACGACCAACTCTCTGAAGACGCTAATACTTTCACTGTAACTACATTAGGGCTACTGCCTGAGAGTTGATGAGTCAAATCATCCGTTTGTGAGCCCTTAGTCGACTTGAACATCTTCAAGTTAGTCACAATGTTCATTACATTATATTTTTTATATACTAGCGGCAAAAAAACCTATGAGCAGTGTTTCCCACACATGATTGTCGGCTATCGATATGAATGGTGACACGGCAAAAAAGTCACACCCACAAAACATGGTAAACGGGCCTGGGTCCGTGTTTCAAGACGGGTTGGGTGGGTTGCCCCTGACACAGCATCCAAACGGAGCAAAATACACCAAGTTTCCCTACATTCACATACTGTACCTGGAGTTTCTGTTAGAACCTTTTTATTTGATTTTGTTTACAGCATTACTAAGAAATACTTTGGATAATGACAAAAAAAGTGATTTTCAATGCTTTAAACTGGCTTTTGTGCTTATTTCTGGTATTGTACATTGCTACTGTTTTTTATTTTAGCTGAATACAGCATTCTGAATATTCAGCTGAATTTTCTTCTGTGGCTCACTGTATCGCACCGTGAACGGCCTCAGCACTGATCAGTTAATGGAGATTTGCTGGCATGGTTGGACTCATCCTTCTATTTCACTGTAATGATCTTTCCATTCTGTTACAGTGTACTCATTTCCACCACATTGCATTAATCTGTCTAACTGCTGTGAACTCTCACCTCTGGACAAGGCTGGGGTGCTGAACACCTGTACACTTCCTCGCCCACTACCCAGAATTGTAGCACTTAAAGATCCCCCCTGAATGCCTTCCCCTCTAACAGTAGTTGGTGGAGTTCAATCATTGCAGTTAATAGAGATTTTTGTGTCCGCGGGGCTTGGTACCACATGAGAACATAAATTCTTGGTAGAAAATGGATTCACAGAATCAATCATCACCAATCAATACATTGCAGTTTGACACTGGCTTTTGGATTTAGGTAAGTATTATATCA
>CALSBV010012220.1:2674139-2734139 GCA_943590825.1 Bovichtus diacanthus | reverse complement strand
TATATGAAAAGTGATCCTATTTTCTGGTGGAGAGCGAAAGAGTGCAGGGAAAAAAGAATATCATTATGGAAACTCCTGACTTCAGTCTGAGTGCTTTTCTCACCTGCTGTTATTTCTGCGTAGTCATATTTTGAACTGGATATAAGAGGGTAGATTTCATATTGACTGGCTTATTATGTTCATTGAATTTGCAGTGATCAAAAGTGTTTCTGAAATGGAAGGATGAGCTGTAGCTTGGGTGACTGTATGAATTCTGTGCTGGCAGCTCCAATAAAGCCTGAGGGGGCTCAAGTCTACCTGGAAGTGTCTTGGAGATGATGTGATTGTTGCTGATGATATGGGGTAATGGATGTGTATAGCTTTCAATCTATCGGCAGTCTCTCCTACTCCTCTGCCTGTAGCTTGGGATCTCATTTTTGTAAACACCTTCAGAAAGTTAGTCTGAGAGGCTGTGTCTCGCTCTATTCATCTGACTAAATATCGTTCCCTCAATGCTTTGGGATTGTGTTTTATAATGAGGGCTTCTCTTTGCTGATCCCAGAACACCTTTTGGCATTTCTGCCACAGTTATTTTATGTTTGATAATAAATAACCCCAGAGGAGTTACTTTATATTTTTACAGCAAACAAGCCTCCAGACTGTTTACAGCTGGTGATCGATTGGCCAACAGTCTAGTAGTTTGCAAATGTACAGTATTCAAATGAATGAGTCTGTGCAACAGCCTGAAGCCAAACTGAGGTGGTGATTTATGTCTGGTAGCACATAGACTTCAGTTATGTACAGACAATTTTTCACCCTTCCATAACATTACCAATTATGGTTCTTTTCTACTTGATGCACCAGTTTATGATCGTTAGAAAGGGTACACGTACTGTTTTGTGTACCAGTAAAATTATAAATGACAGAACATGAATGTTACGACTTTAAAATGAAAGAGGGTAAAGGTTGTAATGGTATAACCTGTGTAGGGTCAAATCAAATTATTGATGTATTCAAAATTAGCAATAACTTAAATACTGATTATTAAAATGACTGTTCCTGCATGAAAGTAAATATTGTGCGCTCTGAACTTACAAGGAAAATAAGTCAAAGCCATAATTGGAGCTAAATGTAAAGTTACACTTAATTCCTTAATTCATATTAATTTGATGTCGTCTTGGAGTGTTATTTTCTTTAGGGTCAAATAGCAGTTCCATATGATGCTTGTTAAGACATTAATGCTATCAATCTTTATATTTTTACCTGGAAACCCATAGCTAAATTGACAAATGTCCACTGTGAATATGATACATTTGTGCCAATAAAAATGAATAAATCTACATTTGAATGTGGACACCTGTGTCTTTAAGTCTCTTAAACTCTAATGTTAACTCAGCTCAGCAAGTAGAGGCTGAGAACTCCAAGGTAAAGTGGTAGTTAGACCACTTTTGAATGTCATTCCGATTATTTTTGAGAATAATTTATAAGTAAATTTAAGCACCGCCACTAACGTGGTGATCATCCATCACGCCTGTAGTTCTGCTAAACTGTGCAGGTCAGTTTAGCAGAACTACACAGCTTGTTTAAGGCCGGAGACTGTGACAGCTTGGCGTTGCTTCTAAGGTTTATATCATCCCAAGCTGTTGAATGTATTCACAGGCTGTGCTGCTGCACTCACCACTTGTCCTTTGCACATTCTACTGGCTAATTCTGCTTTCAAGTTTAAATGCTTCTAAAACTGAATTTAGCATTTCTGTTTCCCCTTTACTTTCCCCCCCCATGTTTTGTTCAATTCTGTTCTCATAATTATCAGTTAAATGTAGCGTTTGAAATACTGAACCTAACTGGGCAAGTGTGTAAAAGTTATTTTCTGTGGAAAATTTAAAACCAATATTGGATCTTGTCCTGTAGTCAGGAAAGGTTAATTCATTTTTGTTAAATTGAGTTATTGTACTCATTGCCATAGCTTTGTGATTATAAGTATGCCATTTAAATAGCATCATTATACCAGCATCTTGCGGGATTTTGTGATAAACAAGTGAATAATTACAAACTGTCATTGCAGCACTGTGAGAAAAGTGAAATTTAGTTCTGCAGACCACAGCTTAGTGTGTAATTTGAGATTTTGTGTTTTTAGAGGCAAGAGAGACACAGAGAAAGAGGAGAAGAGAGTTGAGAGCTGGGACAGTTGAAATCTGTTGTTTAATTTTGTGTGTTATAGAGTGTACAGTGCTGTTGGTCTGAAGAGCTGGTGACCTTCACCAGTGAGACCAGTAATCAGGTGAAACTCCTCAGCCAAAATGAGGATAGGAGCGCTGTCCATATCTCTCCCCTCCACCGTACTAATGGAGACTGGAGTAGCAATAAATTGATTCTTCTCATTACAGTTTCATAATGCACTTCAATTGTAGCAAAGCCTGTGAATAGTGATTGTAAACAAACATTGTTAATGCTGTAATGGCTTGTAGTAGGGTACAAATTACTTCTGTTAATGTCTGCATCACATATCGTCTCTGGTTGCCATGGGCTCCCTGAACTATAATGCACTATATGCACTATAATGAACTTCTGCATTGTTTTCTTTTTGATTTTATCCACTAGGCTTGGTCACAATTTTTACTTGGGTATAACCTATTGTTAAACCATGTTGTTTGCTAACAGAGCTTATGAATATGCATGTAATGCATGTAGCTTATGCTATATAGTGTTTTTCCGAGTCACTTTAAAGCAATTTAATAAGAATACACATTTAAAACACCATGCTCATATCATGCACCTTTACCTTTATTATGGTATAATCAATCATACTAATCCTATTACCCCATTCTTTAGCGTTATGGTCCCTGTGTTCCCAGTTTACATCTTTTCTATGCATGCATTAAAGATATTTTGGTCTTTTGTATTGAATTTCCTGATGAGCTACTGATGTAAAGACAAATATTTTAACTGCTAAACATATTGTGACTATAAAAGCTTTATTTGAAAAAAAGTTTTACAATATGGTAAAAATATTAAGTTACATTTGTGTGCGACACACTATGATATGATTTAAAAGATCACAGTTTTAAAGGTCCTGCATATCTGTGTTCCTTTCACTTTTTTTTGTTGATTAGATCTCTACTCAGGACTGTGCGGGAGTGTACAGACTGCGTTTGATTGATTTGTCTACCCTTCTTTTGGTCCTCCCCATATTGATATTATACCATATTCTGTGTGATATTGTTGTCCATAATACAAGACTGTGATCCCATCAATAATATGCTACCATTGCCAATTGGCTGTTTAGGGGGAAGAAAAGTTTGCTGTGAAGGGGGGACAAGGGATTGATAAGTGCGGAGACAAAATAAAAGCTGAGCACACGGTAGTAGTTTGGTCTGGTCTCAGAGATGTAGGAAGACCTCAGGTTGGAGACACGCTGTGACCAGAATACCATATAGGCATGACACTCTTTTTTTAGCGCATGCTTTCCAGTTTGCAATGCTCTATTAGACAAAATGTCCATCTGCCAATATATTCAGAATGCTCTATGGAGGTTGTTAACATGCCCTTGGCAAAAAGGGTTTAGCTCTGTGGGGCAAGCATCTCTATAAATCGTGGCAGAGGCAGTTTTATTACAGGTTGTAAATAGAAGCTCCTGCCATATTTTATGACAGCCATCACTAACTCATTCTGATTCTTATTACCTCTCTGTTCTTTGACTTGCAGGACCATTCACAGACACATTCTGTGCTTAAGTTTATGCGGTATAAAGGATTGATTGTATAGGAATTTATTCCAGATGTAATTGCACCTTCAGCTTGCACCACACTTTTGACTTCAATTGCTGTTTTCCCGTACATTATAACAAGCCCAGCCTGTTTCTGAATGGTTACATATAAAATTTACATATGGATGCTTGTACCGGCAATTCCATTGAAGAGCTGTTTAGTACAGCATGTTATGGAGGTGCAGAACACAATACATTTTTGATTAGTTTACAAAATGAAATCATCCATATTGAGTTTGAAGGCAGCACCTACATTTCCTTTTTACATTCTATCAGATTTTAATGGGAAATTATATACCAGTTCATTGTATAGGGATAGTTGTTTATGTCATTTTTTAATTAAAAACTGACTTGACCTTAATTCAAAATTAAACTGCAGTATATTTCTTAATTGAGATTGCTCGACAAGCTGTTGTGATTTCCAGTTTTCACAGTGATCAGGCATCTGACAGACAAGCCAGGCACATATGTACGTACCAAATTATATTTACTAATCGTTTTCCACGAGCACTGCCCTTTTCTAGTCTGGCCTTTTTACTTATTTGAATTGGCTGACAGAGCCGTAATCTGTTTATGATCTTTTGCACTTGGTTGCCAGGGGCCATACTGGGAGTAGTGCTCTGTTCAAATATGTTGCATTGTCGGCCATAATCTGTACATTTGGAGCGAAAATGTAAACACAAACACACAGACTGGCATGGATGTCCTAGCTTTAATATGTTTGTTATGCCAATATTGTTAAAAATTCAGGGAAAACACAACATTCAGCTGCTAACAAAAGAAAGGTTCCACCACTGGTTATTTGGTTCAAACTTGCTGGACTCTGATTGTGATTATAATTAGAACGTTAATCACTACCCAGAAGTTAGCATTGCAGGAGAAATGATAATTTCACTACAGCTCTGAACCAGTCATTTCAGGAGAGACAAACAACCAAAATCTATTCCATTATAGACTTCCAAACTACACCCCTGTCCTGTGCTGGGACACACATGGGCGGCGTGAATGGGGATGGATGGTTGGATTAGGAATGCCGGGAGCAAGTAGATTATCCAGTATCTGGGCAGGCAGATGCGCAGAGGAGAAAACGACTACACAAAGAGCCAGATCTCCATCAGGGGATCAATTCATGGTGCTCGCTCTGTCACTTCCTGTGAAAAAGCAAATTTCATGGTGTGTTTTCAAGAGGCCGGCATCGGGAAAAACATAGAGAAGACATTTTCTCTTTCTGTCTCTCCCCTTCTACTCCTCTTTTTTCCTCCTCGACTCTTGAGCTCTTCCTACTCTACACTCACTTACCCTCTATTTCTGGGTTCAGTTGTAAGATGCGCAAATGTGCTCCGTCTTTTTTCGCACACATGCACAGTTACACTTAAGAGACACATGAACGCACGCATGCTGTAACCTATATTTGCTGAGTATGGTGAATGCCTATGTGTAAATTTTTTAAGAGGTTTAGCCAGCGAGAGCTGGAATGAACGTTGCTGTTGGCTGAGTTTCTCAGCCCGGGGCCCCTTGCCTCGCTCCCCCATTTTGCCCAGTAGAGCTTCATCCTTATCGCTGTCCTGCACCCCGCCACTGCTGAAGCTGGGCTCCTCTCCTGCTTGACCACATTTATCCAGGGGCCTCTTGTCTGGGGGTGATAAGCTGTCAGACTTACCAGTATGGATGTAGGGGTTCCCATACGCCTCCACTTCACTCCTCCCTACTCTACTTTCCTCCTTCCTCAGTAGGAGTGATTGTTTTGGTGACAGAACCAACAATGCTTCTGTGCATTTATTTCTATGCATCTGCTTTGACTATCACACGCTGAAGGTTCCCCTCATATCCCTCTTTTCCCTTCTCCTTCTTCCTCCTGCTGTTTCTTAGAACTGCAATATACAGAGGCAGAAAATATTTTGAGGCAAAAACAACTTTGAATGGTTATTGTAATGGGCTCAAAGGGACCTTAGACAAAGACACTGTGAATGCTAATTCCAGCTACACTTCACCAGATTTTTCTGTGTGAACTAATTTTACACAAGAGGCAGCACACATCAAAGTCTGTCCCTTTTATCCACTGATGACACACACGCAAGTTTGTTTTTGGAACATCTGTGCTGTTTTTCTGTTTCTGAACTTTGTATTCACAACTTTTCCCACATACAGTAATTGTTAGTATACCTACTACGGATTCATGTGTCATTTAGCTTCTTATGAAAGGGAGTCTGATGCACAATAGTTTTTAGATTAGCTTTGGCTTGGTAAACATACAATAACTTGCAACTCTTTGATGTCGCTGCGCGACACATTTAGTGCTCAATGTGGGAATAAGGGTTTTACCTTCTAAGGTGTAAATGAGTACTGTGCAGTAGTTGCAACAACACTACTGCCATTATAGCAACAATTGTTTTTTTCAAGGTCTTCGCTCTCCAGCCGTGGCACAGCCATGTGACACAGACAGTAACAAGCTGTCACTGTAGACCACTTACTATTTAGCACAAGCTGTAGCACAAGCTGTAGCACATGCTCCATGTATTTTCAGGTCGTCCTCTACTAACCGCTTGCATCTAAGCTATTTGGTGCTCAGCCTTGCCAGCATCATTTAAATTTGGAGCCCAAGGTGCCACGCCAGGCTCTCTATATGCAAAAAGAATCTCTAAGTATTACTGTTTAACACAAAAAGCTCCAGGCTACTGATGAAAAGCTCCTATTTAGAGGTGTAGACGAGATACATTGTGACATTAGGGTTTGAATTTACCTTGTCTGGTGTGGCATTGCTTTGTAATTGTATAACACAATTAACAGGGGGACTGTCATACTTTAAAATTATGTACTTCAGCTATGGTGTAATAGCTCAGAGAGAAGCAAACACTGCGCTTGTTTATCTGTCATCGGAAATGTGTATTGCCAACAGATGCTCCTGCTGGTGTCTTAGATGAAATACACATCTTATTCCTCATGTACAGAAAACTTAATTATAGTTCTTGGTATCGTTGCAGGTATAAAGGAAAAGCTAGATATGAGGTGTGGGGGCAGTTGCAGGTAGGAAACGAGTGAAGATTATTTGCGGATTGAATATATTTATTTACACTGTGTATACAAAATGATGGACTTGATCATGGGTTTCCTTAGAAGCTGTAATTACGACAATAAAGCCATGGTGTGCGCACGAGAGCCTGTTTGTGAAGTAAGTTTTATGAACTTGGGAGCATAACGACCTTGGAGCTTAGTCAGAGAAATGTGACTGGTATCTTGATAGACGTGTGCCTCACATCCAAAAACAGGCTCCTATAAATCATGGGTGTTTTTAATTTGTCACCATGGGTATGTTGACACTGGATCGTTTGAGCTTTTCCACAGTTTTTAACATGTTTTGCAATTTTCTTGCAGTGGCTGCTAACAGTTTCTAGTGCAGCACTGCGATAGACGCTAACTTGGAGCAGTGACTTTAAGGGCAAAGTCTTAATCAGTGTTGGGCAAGTTACTTATAAGATGTAATTGGTTACAGTTATTAGTTACTAGTCTCAACAAGTCTGCTCTGATTAACCTGATACGTCAAATGGACACTTGAACAGACATAAAAGCAGATGCACATACTTACACACACGCACACTAATGTAGTGTAAATGTAAACGCGTAGAAAATAAACAGTTGCAGCGACATCATTCTGCATCACTATGAGGATGCTGATCAGCTGAGCTGGTATTTTATTTGAAAAAGACATTGAGTACATTTCTAGTTACCGCCAAAAGTAGTGGAATTACTTACATTTTTAACTTCCCAACACTGGATATAATACATATGATGGAAAAGTTAGAAGTACCGAGCTGACATGATTAGTCGATCAACAGAGTCGTTTTCTCTTGTGAAAATTGCTTAATTGTTAAATAATTTATTCAGCAAAAATTCAAAAATGCAAAAATATTCTCTGGTACCAGTGCCTAAAATGGTAAAAGGTGCTTTTATCTTTACGCTAATGGAGTAGCATGCTTTTCTTTGTGAATGATATGGGTGTGTGATCCACTGATGTGAATTATACCACATTTTCTTTTGGTTCGAGCTCAAAAAGCAACAATCAAACCACATTGTAGACTATACCTACTCAGGTGTACACTGTATTTAGACATATTTGGACAAGACATGGATCTGGATATTTAGTACACTTTTTTCCGACCATGAGCTGTAACAGCAGAGGGGGATGGGGCAGGAGGGGAGAACTCTACAATTTCCCCACCAGAGTGCTCCTTTCTAATCTCCTACTCTCTTTTTTTCCTGCCCTCTCTTTCTCCTTCTCTCCATGCTCCAATGCCCCCAGTCAAGCCTAGCTTTTTGGCAAGGGTGATGTAATCTCCACGCAAATGTCTTCCCAATAAAAGGCATCTCTACAAAGATGGAACTTGTCTTTTCTCTGCCCCCTTTGCTCACCTGGTATTCTTACTTGCCTGTTTGTTGGTTTAGACTAGATACAGCCTAGTCCAACACACCCCTGAAGAATTCTTTCAACAGTGCTCCCACCTCTCGTCTCTTCCACGATGTGAAGCTCTCAGCAAAAGACAGAGCGCAGAGGAATGAATTCCCTCTGAAACCCAGAGTGAGGAGGGCAGGAAATAATTCAGCAGCCGCTCCAGCAGCAGCATCGGCATCAACAGCGGTGGCAGCAGTGAGCGTGAGAGAGACGGAGAGAGAGGGAGTGTGTGTGAGAGTGTGTGTGTGTGTGTGTGCGAGAGCTTGAGTGAGAGAGAGTTCCTATGCACTGTGCCGAGCGTAGCTGAGCTGTGCCGTCGCGTGGCAAGCTGTGTGTTCCCGTTTGGTTCCCGTGCGCTCTGGCGAGGCAGAGCTTACAGGAGGGGAGAGATGTGGCTTCACTTGGAGCTTCAGCATCAGTAAAGACCAGCACCCAGCCGGGGCATCACAGAGCAGCATGGTAGGACTAGAGACCCACTGCTGACACCAGCGTGACTGATGATGACAGCCCACGCGTGGGTTACCATGCGCCACAGCCGCGCCGCTCTAAGAGGAAACACAGCCATGTGAAAGTGACTCGGCTGCCAGCACCTCTTGGACATGTTTTCCAGGGCAAAGTCTGGATTTCTTTCTGTGTTTGAACTTGTTTTTTTTCTCTTGGTGCTGTCTGGCTGTCCCGAACTCACCTATCAGGCAAGGACTAAAGGCAGATGGAACAAGGGGGGTAAGTGATGATGACAACCATGATCTACACTTGTTGTTTTTTTTATTCATTTGAGATTTTGAGCTGTACTGTATCAGTATGCTTTTAAATGGTTTTCAGGTGATTTTGGGTGGGACAGTGATAACGTTTTAGATTACACATTCTCATCAGACTGACCTTGCCTTTGAAACATCTTTTAAGTTGGATGTTTTGTGCCACCATTAGATGAATGTAAACATCTGGACTTATACATAATGTTCTTCCTCTGGCATACTTGGTATTGTCTTTACAATTATGACTCACTTAGGCATTCGAGGAAGTTGACCTGTGTTTTTTTTTTTTTTTTTTTTTAGCGTAGGAGGAAGTGATGACCACTTATGGTGTGCTGTGCTGAATGGTTGTGTTAACTTTTCAGCGGTAGCCAACAATGATAGCTGTCCAACAATGAATAACACTTCAGTTAACATTTTTCATAGTTTTTATGGTTTTCATCACACTTTTACTGTTCTGCTGCTATCTTTTAGTGTTTTTTGAAACCCCTCCACCCTCAACATACATATACTCGCACACACACACACCCTGCCCTCTCTGTGTGGCGGAGTGTGTTGAGAGAGATCACGTTTGTCAGTGCACCCTGGAATGTTTGGTCGGCAGGACATTCCTCCAGTGTTTCAGAACTGTGATATTTTGTTTTAAGACTTAGATCACCAGTCTTGAGGAGAGGTGTTAATAATTCATCTCAGCCCCTCCGTGGGAGCGGTCCTCTCGCCTCTCTTGTAGCATTTAATCCCCTTTGTCGGATTAAAGGAATCTTAGTGCTAGTTCTCAGTGAAAAGGCTGAGAGATGCTCTCTGTAGCCTATCGGCATTGGTAGCACTCGAGGCTCCCGCTCAGTGGGACGTGTGTGTCTTCAAAGAGGCAGTGTCACCACCGTCATCTATTTAATGATTCCTTGCCACTTTGCTTTTACTCTTGTTCTGCTTCACCCGTTCTCTACTTAACATTTCTTCAAATGTATCTCTTTTGCACCCCCCCTTGTGCCGGGTCCACGCACTTTTTGCCGACATGCATCGTTACCACTCAGAAGTTCTAACTTAATGACTTGGACCATGCTCTCAGATTGATGTTACACACTCTCAACTATTGGATAATGAAAGAATTTCTCTTTTGATGTCCAGCTCTTCTCTTCTCTCTTTAATCAGTTCATATGTGCATAATTTGTTGCAGTGAACATAAGAAATGGGTCGTACAAATTGGCAATAATTTTATTTTATTTTCCAGACTTTTTTTTGTCAGTGTAACAACAACTATGATAAAAAGGAAAATGTTAAGACGGAACGAGAGAGAGAGTAAAGTTTCATTCTGCGAGAGCTTTCAAAAGCACGATGCATTTTCAGCCCAATTCTTTTGAGTCAGTTGAAATGATAGGTAAAATGTGTTCAAGGTTGAAATTTGATTTGTTTGGTACAAATATGAATCAGCAATCTGTAAACCAAGGGTAAAAGCAGATACAGTACGAAATCCCAGCGATCACTGGCCTCTGGTAAAATGGAGGGCAGTGACCTCCCTCAGTATAATTAGGCCATAAACTCCATTCCTATCTGTGAACAGTTGAACAAATCGTTCCACAGCCACGCTCTGAATTGTAACCTTGCTTGTTTAATTATAATTTTTTTGACACCTTTTAGAAAAACTAATATTTTTCAGAATTAAGATAAGATCTTTGCATAGTTGACAAGCGTTTATGGATTTCCTGTCATTACCTATTGAAGATATTCGGTGGGAAATGCTATTTAACAATTCACTTGATTGCCAGTGTTGTGTCATTGGATTTTTCTCACTAGCGGTAATTTTCATTGACGGTAAATTGCCATTCATTATCGCATTTAATGTCATGATTTTCACGCTTGTATCATTTGCCACTGCACAGTGTTTCCCTGCTGTTACTATTTATATATGTAAGAACACACTGGAGGTTTTCACGCAGAATGCATAGCTGTAAACCTGCTTATTCACTCATTATAAATTACATGGTTGAGCTTTATGTTATACATCTACAGTAATTATGTGACCAGTCTACTTAAACACCACTAAAACATGACCGTGTGACGAATTTGTGATTTAAGTTTGTTTAACCTAAAATAATTAACTGTCTCAAGCCTTTAGTCAAATAATCAGTATTATGCAATATAATTTTTGCCCAAAGTAAAATATATACCCAAACTGCACTGATTTTCCGTAATATTGCACCATGCAATGAATTGATCATCCACCCAAAGTCTATCTTTTAAATGTCACACACTCACAATCTGTAGACTTGTAAGGTCGCTGTGGAACATTTGTATTTTTTTCTCTCACAATGAACAGCAAGTCTGGTCGTTTTGAATTTATGTCAGTCACAACAGACTGAAATGGTGACAACTTGACCTGGTGGAAAGAAATATCAAAATGTCCAGAGAAATTTGTCAAACCACATCTTCAATCTAAATAGACTGATTCCTGTGTGGTGCTGTTAATATCCTCGAAGCTTCAAAGCTATAAACGTTTACAGCTATTGCACATGTCAAGCCTATAGGGGTGTTTGATACACAAAATTGTGGGTGGAGCACGACTTCAATGGTGGACGTATAAGGGCAATAGGTCCAAAAGTTGCAATTTCACCTAATAGTGAATTTTCACAAATATAAACATGCATGCATCTACTGTATAGGATACCAGTATTTAATAATAACATTGAAGATTATCTAACTTTCTTTTTTAGATTGCTAAATGCTAAAACTACAAGACAATCCATATTTTGCAGATATTGAAGACCATTATATGAAATGTAAGAATTTAGCAATAACATTTTAATGTGTTAATGTTTCTGATCCTAAAAATAAAAATAATAAGGTATTCGATAAGATAAAGAAAATACGTAAAGTGTATTCCAAAAAAAAATGACTACTTACTCTTATTATACTATGGTGTCATATCATGGGAGAATGTTAGACCAACACATCTAAACAGTGGGAAAAAAATAACATTTTGTAAAATTGTATCGACGAGTTCCTTGCATATTTATGATTCAGTGTGAACTGTGTTTCACTTTGACTTTCAGCCATCCTTGCACAGCCTGATGTATGCTGACTGTGGGTAGTCAGTGGATTAACACCAGGTGTACCAGCTGTGGTATGGTGAAGGTTGCAACGGAAAATTATTTATTGTCATCCCATCTCTAAAATGGAGCGTTGTGAAGGTCTTGTGATTCAGAAACAACCCACTTACTTACTTCCTATGCTTGATGTCTGACATCGCCCAGAATCCAGAAAATTACTGTTCCTTTATATTCTCATACCACCCTGCAGAGAGAGCCTCCATAACTAATATCACACAGGCGCCTCGATCGGGGGCAGCAGAGATTGAAATGAGCCTGGCAATAGGGGGGAAATCCAATTGGAGGTATTACGATCCCACCAAAGTACACTAAATGGTAATGTGAAGACAGTACCAGGTGAAGAGAAGCCTGACCGTGTTCGCACAGAGCTCTGAAGACAAGCGATATGTTGACTACTCCAGGTTTAGAAACAGCTGATATACTAAACAGGGGCAGAGCCAGTCATCGGAAGAGTAATGGTAAAAAGAAGTGACCAACACCTATTACAGAAATACCGCTTACACTGCTCTATCTCCCACAGCTGAGTGTATTTGACCGTCTGGGAAGGGATTGAGAGAGTATGAGATTTGGAGAGGAGAGCAGGAATTAAAATGACCGCTTCCTAATCACACAGGAACAGTGTAGCCTACTACAGATCAACAGCCCAAATTGCTTACTTCTTCACTGCGTATGCACATACTCCATAACTGCACAGGTAGTGGGTGCTATTCAGGGCTGCACAGCATTTATTCAGGTTGTCTTCACTCCAGTGGAATTTGCATCTCCTATTATAAATGATTTAAGTAATTAAAATCACTTTTTAAGGATTGACTCAATTTAAATGGTGACCACCCTAATTTAGAGAGACTTATATTGTTAAAGGATAATTCCGTCAAACATTGCAAGAAACACAAGCAGTCAGTTGATCGTGCAGGTTTTAAACAAATCCCCAGGCTAGACAAGTTTATTTGGAGTAAAAAACAAATGTGAGCTGTAAAATAGTTTATAATATAGCTAAACTGTTGTCTTGTTGCCTGCCTGCAATGTTGCAGCTTTTTAAGCTACTTAAAATAAGACTAACGTTTCAATCAACTGGAATTATTCTTTAAAGCTTCATATTCATAGATGGTATCCCCACTGATGTGTATGCACACAGGAAACACATTGTGTCATGTTAGAGTTAAGATTTTGATGTAGTGTATGTTTTACATGCCAGTTTCCCCTTTATGTCTATTAATGGATATTGTCCCCAACACCCCGAAATGCCACTCATGCCCTGGTCCTAGCAGAAAGGCAGAACTGGCTGCGGGGATAGAAATATTATACAAACTAATGGGGAAAAAATTAGGCACCAGCCTGACAGAAGAATTAAATCACTGTCATTACTTTCAATTAATATGTTTTGACTTGTGTCTTGGGGCAGGGAACGCAGTGATGACTGTCATAGGGAAGGGGAAAGTCACTCACTATCTGTTCCTGTGACGTTTTGCCGACATACTGTGAGTCAGTTAGGTTTCACTGGTGGGAACTGTTTTCAGCATCCCATGTATGCAAATGTAAAATGTAGGCCTCATTTTCAGTTCTTCCAAACACATGATTTTTCCTAAGCATAATGTTTACAAGTCATCCAGCAAGTGCCTTTAAAATGAAGAAGTGAACTTTGTTCCTTCATAATTATTCAATCGTGACAAAAAAAGGCTAGAAAGGCAGAAAATACGCCTGCTGTTCCTCGTTCAATCCAATTAGATCATTAAGCTTTATGCCACTGCTAGTTGAGAATAATCAGTTTCTCAAATGTACTTGCCTTAATTTTGTACGCCTAAGCCTTGTTGGAAATAAAATGTAATGTGTTCAAGCTGAAAAGTGTGGGCGAGATTAAAGATACAGTGGTAAAAGGATTGAGTCATCATTAGGTATATGTTGTTGCTACCCAATTTAGAGCAGCAGAGAGCTGTTATCAAATCAAATCCAGTGCTGAGACAAAGATTTTTGTGTGACTGCGTTATAGCATTGCTCTGTCTGTAAAAATGTATAATATGCAACATACATAGATGTAAAATAGACACATGCATACAAATTATGAAAACATAATTACCATCACATTAACATATAATTAAGTATTCTTATTCCAAACAATATACATATTTCTAGCACTGGTGAAATTGGTGACTTATAGTGCGAAAATGTTTCTATTATGCAAACCAAGATGTGTGTTCACTTTATATTCTGTAATAGTAACAGTTTAGTTTTATGACTTGTCCACTCATAATAGAGGACACCTTCTCACGGCAGATATTTTGACTTGCCATAAGAGAAGCACAGGTGTAACTAATAACATTAACTATGGCTGTTTTCTATTCAACTGTCCCAGTAAGCTGTGACAGTGTGCCAATATGCACAATACCAAGACCTTGAAACTGAAGCAGCCACATGGAATTCAACCATTATTTGTTTCATTATTTACACCTGTGCTTTTCCTACTGTGACATGTCAAAATCCTTCAGTGAAAGAGACTTCTACACCTATTATTTGGTCTGAGGCCTCCGACCTGCAGTTTGTTTGTACGTGTTGTTTTCCTTTTTATTTTAGTTTGAATCATTTTACGGCAAATTATTGTGTAACTGTGTTTGCCGTTTGTCTTACATCCCTTTGTATTGATTTTACTGTTTTAAAGGTCAGTTTGGCAGAATAACACATTTTCAGTGAGTACACTAATGCTAAATTGGCAATGCAAGGATTCTGAGTTCATATAAACTAAAGTTTTCTTTTCTTTTTCCACCCACGAAGGGTAGAAAGATAAGAGAGAAAAGATCACACTTAGAAAAGCTACATGTTAGTTTGGAATTGATTTTCTACTGATTACGTTTAAATTGTCCTATAAAGCCTGAACCTAATAATCTTCCATTATCTTCACCAATTCCAAGATACAATTGTCTTCAAGCCAAAAAACCTAAAGGTAAATGAATGTAGATAAGTGTCACAAGGGTTATTAGACAGGGTGAGTCACAGAATGTAATATCATTTCACAACGTCAACTTCCTTAAAATATCTTGTAAAGAATTCCTATTGTAGCATGTCCTATAAAATATGTAATTTTTATTATTGGTATAATTTGTGTTAATTCTTACGCACTTGTTTTGCTAATGTGACTTTGGTAGTTGCCAGTCATAATAATAATACTATTTCTACACTATTATCATCTTAAATACTCTTGAATTATCATACAGTTAAACATAAATGATCTTTTAACACTTATCTTTCCTAAGCTTCTCAGTGAGGGATTCATCACAAGGTAAAAAAAGAAAAAGAAAAGTTAATCTGAAGAAAGATTAGTTATTGTGGGCTATTATAGACTGAGGCAGTGAAATAATGGATTCAGTAAATTGGTAAAATGCCATCACTGGGTATTGCACTTCCTCTTCCCACCACCCCAACCCCCAACCCACTTGCCATACTGTGCAGCTTAATTGCCACATTCCAGTCACACGTCCTCTAATGAAGCTGATTTCTAATTGCAGTGGAAATTACACTTTACAATAACAGTGTTTTATGGGTGAATTTCAGACTGTAAATATGACAACTTAACGTGATGAATTGAAGTGGGTGCGTTTTTACTGCTTGGGACCCTTTCACCCTGTCATTCCCTGACTTGGCTCCAACCAAGTTGCAGAGTATCCGCTCGATCACATGTGAAGATGGTCCACGTGTAATAGTGTATGCATGGGTGCTTTACTGCGCTCCATGTCTCTCCCTCTTGCTTCGCTCTCTCTCTCTCTCTCTCTCTCTCACTACTGATGATGAAGATGGTCATGCTGATGATCACGATGCAATACAAGTTTTGCTGTTTTAAGTTCTTGATTTAAATATTTGGAATGCAGCAATAGGACAGCTGTAGACTGCATAGGAGAGTCTGTTAAGCTTCTTCTATGACTTGAAGTCCAGCGCATTTGCTTGGTGGAAAGTCTTTCTCTCTTATTATTTCTTTGGAAATGTCAGCAGCTAAGGATAGAGTAACATCCCAGGGTCTCTGCCCAATTGAATTCTTCTACTGTTGCCAGGAAGATGACTCTGTCATGGTCAGAAACAGCAATCCTTCACAAAGCATGTCAGTAGACAGAACTATATCTCAGTAAGCTTTTTTGTACCTTATCTGTGACTCTCTGCCTCACTCTTACTCGCTTTCTTTTGATATACCTCCTTACCTCGCTTTGCTCTATGCAATAAAACTTTAAAGAGATAAGAAGCTTTTTTCTATTTCAGGGTCACCATTAGCCTGAATAATGCATTGACAAGAGAAGAGCAGTTTGAGTTCTATGGAGGATAGAAGCACAGCCTTCAATTAAATTATACATCATTATCACAGCTGGCAAGCCTTGTGCGACGGTACCCTCTCCATCCTCCACTAAATGTTCCATGTTACTGTCTTGTCCAATATCGTGTGTCAAGCAACAGCCTCTTCCTGTGCCAGCGCACGGCTGAGATGCAGATAAGGCTGCATGGAAGCGCACATAAAAAAAAAAAAAAAGAGAAAACAGTCTCACGTAGGCAGATGGTTTAAAGGAATATACTGGTGTTATTCTGACTTCCAGTCATTAACAGAGATTGTCCCTGTCTTTAGTAGACAAATGGCATCTAGTTTGATGGTGGTAAATTGATGCAATTGGTGGATAATAACCACGGCACTATGCTACAGTCGGATGGTAACGTAATCTCCTGTTCGAGGTTTGTTCCTCAAAGCATACACTATGTACACATATGCACACAAAGTTTGTGAAACGCATGAATAACCTCCAGTGATGGCAACACCTTAGGAAATGCACCAGTATGGTTCTTTAGAGTAGCCACAGGCAGTCTGGTAGGTCAGATGTGGATGCATGGGAAGCAAAGGGAGCTACATTTTGCCTTTCGCGCATGCCGAAGAAAATGTGTCCAACCAGATGCTGAATGTCATTTTTGACCCCAGGAGATGCAGCAAGAAGCTCTGGCTTTGTGGGAAATATGTCAGTGCAGCATTTATATGAAGCAAGGGATTTTCACTGCCAGATTAAGGTGTCCACAAAGGCCCCCTTTACATTTTGCATTTGCATGCGTCTTATCCAGATCCCCTCTCTTGCCCTCACAAAGATGTCACCAAAATGGCAAATGCTGTTAACAGTTATTTTTAAAAACGTGTCCTCTGGATGCGGTCTAGTACTGTTAATGAAATGGAAGTTGTAACTTCTTGTATAAATTAACACAGCGTAATCGTGCTAGGTCTATGTTTGTCATTTGAAGGATGATGTAAGGATTAAACTTAACATAATTTTGGTACTTGAGACTAAAACATTTGGTTAAGATTAGGGAAAAAAATAAAGTAAGTAAATTATCAACAAACAATCATCAATTTTAATCATTAATGGAAGATCCTCATTAGCTGTGCATTTATGATAATTTCTGTGGTGAATCTTTAGTGCGCTGCAGATATAAAGATCACACAATTTTCATTGGCATCTGAAGATATTGTTTTGAGACTTTGTTTTGTGTCAGTTAGAGATGCACAGTTCAGCATAGACTCCTGGGCCAGATTTTAAAATAGTGTATTTGTAACAACTGAACTGAACATTAATTCCTTTGCCTTTTTGCTTTTGAAATAGTCATTAGCAAAGTAATTGTACTGATGACTAATTATGTTGTCATCCTTTCGCTCATTTCAAAGTAATAATAATTTTACAACCCAGACAGTGATGAGGAAATGAATCGGTCAGTGGCACCGGGAAATGTGTTTTAGGTGATTAAGCTTGATTCTGATGATCAGAGGAGCCTTTCCTTCATTACATTTCATAGTAATTTAAATAGCTATTCTGCTTATTTCAGGATAGAGGAGGTAGTTTCTGTTATATAACTTTGTTTCTGTTAAAGCATGGAAAGGAGTGTCACCACAACAATGTACACTCAGATGCAGAGCAGCCTGAAGCAGTGGATGTGAAGAAGACGGAACTGTCAGGATATATCTGCTTTTCTACTTGGAGAAGAACTGAAAGCTGGAGTTGAGAAGGACATTTTCAAGTGTGTTATTACCTGCCCTATATTAGTGCTGCATTATTAACATTGTCCTTAGCTCACTAGTTAATTAACCCCAAAGACCTTCATTTACTGACGAATAATGCATAACAATGGATTAACTTCCTGTTCTCATTACTGAGATTGATTGATTAAAATCACAGCTGCTTTATCGGTCATGTTTAAATATGACCATATTATCAGCGAGTTTCCATTATTAAGTTACCACCAGCAGTGAACTCCAGCAGCACAATTTTCAGTTTTCTCAAGTATGCCTGTCCCTGATGCTGAAAGAGCCGACGAATGAAGTAGTTTTGAAACTTTTGTCATGAAAGCCACCAAGTTGTGAGTTATTGTTTCACGTCAGACTTAGTAGTAGTAGTTCCAGCTTTGTTAATACATTTTATTTACAGAGTTTAATGTCTTGCAGAAGCCAGAATTACACATATACTTAAAATGATATCTCATTATATTTACTGTACAAATGAACACACTGTATTTATGCACAGTTTGCTTCCACCGTACTGTACATATACAGTTTCTAAACTGGCAAAGTAGAAAATCGCACAAAAGATCTTAAAAGAAGCTACATCTCTGACATCAGCTAGAAAAACCACACTGTACAGCTTCTTTAAACAAATACAGGCGGGGCTGGGAGAAAGGCAGAAGAAGGAGAAAGTGGTTTCTGTGGTCTGACTATAGAGAGATGAAATCTTTTTCAAACTCCTGAAAACAAGCTTTTACACTCGTTAAAGTGCAAGTTTGTTGTCAATATAAGAATAGATTAAAACCAAGCGGAACGGATAATGGCAGGTTGAAGCCTTCATTATGTTCCTCACAGTAAGAAAACCAACTGTTTGGGCTTATACTCAGCTGTTACACCATATCAATTTCATTTACAAAAACAAATAAGGAATTGTATAACAAACACATGAGTGTGACCATGATATTATTTGCGACTGCTGTGCTCCTGTGTTGCTTTGCAGGTTGTCGTTGTAAAATAATATTTAGTGCAGAATTCTGCCTCTGTGCACTTTTGTGTTGCTGGATTAGAGCGTTTATTGTCCAATTTATCATGCTCAGTTTCTCTGCCATGAAAAATATCTCCCTATCTCTGAATATGTAATGGCTCTGCTTTGCAAAAGTGTTCTCTGCAATCTAACAGCTGATGCGCCACGAAGGTTTGCGAGCACGATTTCCTGCAGAGACCAAAATAACTTGTAGAATATTAACCTAAAGGCAATGAGCTTAAAACAAAGTCATTCTCAGGATATTGCTTTACCTGAAAATAATCATTTTCTGCTCAAGCCTAAGAAATATAGGAAATTAGAAAATGTTTAATCATAGTAAACTCCGATCTATGGTTTCTTCTTCTGTTCCAGCAGAGGTTTCTCACCTTTGCTTTCTGCCGTAATAGCTGGCTATGATGCAATGGCAGCATGAAGTGATATAGGGCCATGGATGCTTTAAAAGATGAGATGGAAGTTTGCACACTGAGGCTGGATTAAGAGTTTAATGACTGGTAAAATTGTGGCATTTCATCCAAGGTGACCCCTGTGGAGAGATGATCATGCCAAAGCTAGATGAAAAGTGAAGGTAATCCTTTCTTCCTCATTTCCAGATAACTGTCACCAGCACAGGCTTTGTCACCAAGGCCCAAGGCATGTAATTACACTTTTATTGGCTTTAGGAAGACTGCATCATTCATTTAAAGAATAATCTCACTTGTGAGCACAAGCCACAGTACAGATAGATCATACCTGCATGAAAGCCTCTTGTTCTGACTGGCTGCGGTTTAATGGACTTTTATTTGATGCATTGTTAATAGTGTGTAGGGTGTTAATACCTGAGTGTGCTCCTGAAGTCATCCCTCTCCTCTTCAGTTGGGCGTTTTTGCGTGCTGAAGAGCAAGGCCATATGAGTGTGACAGCAGCAGCATGCGAGTGTCTGGGTCTTCTGCCAACCAGCCTTGACACCATTAGCTCTGGTGACACATTAAGGTTCTGTTTGCCTTGTAATTTGTTTTGTCTGTCAGTTTGATGGATGTCTTGTTTGCCGGCACTTCCTCACACATTGGAAAATGGTGGCTCGAGGACATTGTTAAACGAACTTCAAAAAGGGAAGCAGAAGGCATTTGTTTTCGCCAAACAGGTTTTTTGTGTTAATGGGTGTGTGCAACATTGTCTTGACTCCGTGCCACGCCAGACACTGGATAATTAAAGGTGAAAAGCTCATTTGAGGAGAAAGGCAGGGCAGGTCCAGGGGCCCGGGTGAGTTAGGAATAGAGATCCCAGTGACATTCTTTGCTTATATCAGTGTGGAAACCTTAACTTTGTAGCTGGCCCCTGCCTGCCTCTTGTGTAGAAAAATGTTTTGTGCTGAAATGTAACAGCTAAAACCACCATGATGTCACTTTCATCTGCTCTCTCTTCCTGTTAGTGAATGCTGGTACCCCAGTACATTCATTTTACCAGTTACTAGCCACCACTAATTCCATTGCAAATTCTTTGTTCACACTATTCTCACCTCTGTGACTAAGCAGCACAGCATTATCCATATAACTGCAGTTTAGCACACTTGAGGAAGTGTCGAGGGGCCTCACCTGTTTCTGCTCAGATGACAGGTCAGGCAACCGACAGCACAGGACTGTTGAAAATTGCCTTGCCTGACTGCTCGCCTCCAGCTGTGCAGTGTGGGAAGCCATCAGAGCCCTCTACCCTGAACACTCAGCTGAGGAAATGCTCCGGCTACACCACCAGCTCAGCTTAATGAACCACCCCACCATTACCTACCTGTAATGCCCTAGTAGGTGTGAGAGTAAATAGTACCACCAGTTCCACCATTGCTAGCTTCATCTGGTAAAGTAGCGGCAGTCATTCAGACATAGGTGATTTTTATGTAAATGTTCCTTGCAGCGTTTCTCAGACACGACAGGAGAGCGATGTTTGTCACTTGGAGGACAAGAGTGATCGGTGTCACTGTTTCAGAACACAGTAGATTAAAAGTAATGAGATCAAGAAAGAGGAGTGTTGTCAGTTCTTTTATAGGCTGCATCGGTGATGGATTTCAAAACATTTTTGTGTTGAATATTTAACTAATGACAGTCATGAGTGCAAGGGGAGCTCGCTTCTGCGTCTCAGAGTTTCATCAGAGAATTCTCCAATTTATAATGTCCAACGGTGCACATTGAATTCCTATATTTTTAAATGTAAAGTGTTTTGATGGGTATTCATAACGGTAGTAACAATCAATATATAGGAAGGAAGGGCTGGTCTAATTATTGTTGTGGATATACGAGGGTTTTGTTTCTTAACCTCTTTTTCCCTGCACTGTGAGGGGAAAGGACTGATTTGACACAAGAAAAAATTAAATGTGTTACAGTACTCTAAATAAGGTGAAAGATCGTTGTGACTTTTACACTAGGTAAGAGTGACTGGGACACTTATTCAGACATGAGACGGATATGTCAAATTGACATCACATTTAAATAAGGAGGCGCGTGTATGAAAGGGGCTTTAGTGTGTTCACATGTCTTCATTGGTGCAAGCAAGCATGGTAAATAAAAGGAAATAAAGACGGTTTTCTCATGTGAGATTTTAGCCTATTTTGCCCTAAAGTGCAGAAAATGCAGATGGCAGTGCATAATACAGTCAGGTTTCCATCTGCAATTCATACCAATAAAAAGGAGCTAGTGTAGAGTGGTATCAGGTGCCACTATACTGTTTTGTACTGTCAACTCCGGTTGACAGTGTGAGAAAGCAGAGACGATGGAAGAAAGCTTACTCGTGTACTCGTAAAGCCCTGTGTGTCATTGCTCTTGACTCTTTCTCTCTGGTGCTTTCATTTGTTACAACAGGCCTTGAAATTTAAGAGAGTGTGTTTGAAGAGCATTGTAAGACTGTAACAGACATATCACAGTCTAAAAACCATGGCTTCCTCTCCATTTTTTTCACATGTGGAGAAGATAATATGTTACAGCTGAATCTTTTCACCGCTCTAATCCACAGAGCAGGGGATGAAATCATATTTAGGGATCAGCACCAGTGCATCACTGCCATGATAGTGACAACATGCAACTCTGCAAACTCTTTTTAAGAGCATTAGAGCCTAGGAATGAATCAGTCAGCAAAAACACCTCTTGGCTCAATATTTATTTTTCAATTAGTCTAGGACTGCAGCTTCTTGGTTGTTTCTGTTCCGTGTTACTAAATTAGTCATGTCTTAATCTCTCCATTCATTCATAATACCAACCATACCAGCCATTTAATAGTTCTATACATTAAATATGAACGCCTACTTGCATTGCCTTAGCAAACTATTTGAGAAAGAGAGCCTTGGATTATTCAAATACAAATGCTTGGTGAATGAGCTTTGCTTTTGTATGTGTTTGTTTCTTTTTCTGTCCTTTTGAATCTGAAGCCAAGCTTGTCTCAGTAGGATATGCAAATTTAGAAGAAGAATGGCTGTCTGGCTCCCAGAGAAGCTCTTATCCTTTACTGTAGCTTCAATACTGAATAGAGCTAGAAGATTTAAATATGCTATAAGGTGCTGTTTGGACAAACTCTTAAATGTGTGCGATGGAACAAATGTTTGTTTGCTGTCTGAAGAACACAACTGGACCCTTTGGTAGAGATTAAAGTGTTTGTGTTTCTCTGTTCTCTTGTTGAGGGTCTGAATAGCTTTGTCTCGTCTATAAATAGCCATTTGTTATCCAGTACTCTGTCAACACTCTTATTGTCTTCCTATTTTAGGTTCTGACAATCTAGTCTTAGTTTGAATAACACCTGCTCATACAAAAGAAAGGAGGGCACCTCACTTCACATCGTGCAGAATCATTGGAGGCCTTGCTGCTCAGCTACACTTGCATAGCAAATAAGGGTCTCCAAGGAGCCATGAAAAGCTGGTGGAGAGTGTCACTGCTTATAAACGGAGCTCAGGAGAGGTGTTACACTGCAAAGAGCCGAGAAGCGAAATTGCAGAGCCGCAATTTGACAAGCAGGTTCAATCTCGGGTGTTACTCAAGTAGCTGCTGACTGTGATTGTTCACCACAAAAAACTCTAATGGTCTCACTTCTGTTGCTAATAATGCTGGAAATGTTTTCAGTACTTAGTTGGAGAGCTTCAGAGATGCAGTTATTCAGTTTGTCGATACCATCAAAATCTTTTCGCAGTCAACATGCCTTTGCGATTTAAGAAGACCCCATTAGCATATTGGAGCACTGTTCCAGTTAATGAAGATAATTTCCTCCATGCCCACACATGCCCCTAATCTGTGCTCTGTGGCAGCCTACAGTAACAGCTGAGAGGATAGACTTTGACTCAAACAGATGAATGAGCAGATGTGAGTTGACAGTTTGCGACCACAGGTGAATCTAATGATGGGGATATTATGGAAAAACAACCTACTTACACCCTAGAGCCATAAAAGTGTTTCATATCCAACAATGTGATGCTTTATTCTAATATTTTTGTAAGCTACTCATGAGCCAAAATATAGTTCTTTATTATGTTGTCATTTATTTTTCTGTCTGTATTCATCTATCTTTACTATATTGTAATGACATATACATAATATAAATGTTAACCTTAAAATTGACCACCTTTTTATTGAGGAAAGGATGGATCTATCACTTAAAAGAATAATTAATGAATATCTTAGCCTCACATGTTGGTTGTCAAGCAGATGCAGGAGCACAATACATACTGCATTCATCATACTAGTACTGCAACTGTGCATATACTGTGGCTTAAAATAACTGCAGATTTCCAAACAGATGGTAGCAGAATGGCTTATTGTGTAGATTTCTCGATCCACTTAGCTGTACTGTATGTTGGCTGGAATGAAGAAGGTGTGGTGCGACTGTAAATAGGCCATCATGATCACATATGAATATTTTATTGTATGTGCTGTAATGGGTTACTTCAGTGAGCCTCGAGGGAAGAGCAACTGGACTTCCTGGTACGCAGCAATCATAGCTACTCTGTAGTTTTACCCCTCGTAAATATTCCTCTATTATTCTTTCGACCCCATTATGCCATAACTGTGGATAATAGGTACTTACAATACAATTTTACGATGTTTGTGCCATTAGTGCAAACATTGTATTGTCTCTTTTTACTCTTTTATTCTTTTTAGTCTTTATTGTGTCTTTGTAAACACATTTTACAAATAAGTTACTTTTTTGTCAGGAGTTCGATAAAACCTTTCTGAGCATGATAAAAGCCTGTGTTTGAAAGCGTCTTTAACATGTTTGAAAACCCTTTTTAAATGGAATTATAGTTCCAATAATAGCATAAACACATCCAGTAAGCCATTTATATTAGGCGCAAATCCATTTGTTTGCTGTCGAACATTTTGGGCAAATGCTGTTTGTTTGCATTTGTACTTGTCTAGTTATTTTGTGGTCCCAAAGGATCCTGCTTGTTGAGGGTTGGGTGGAGCAGCAATGTCATAGCTACTGGTTGCATCAGGATATTGCACTTCTGCCTAATAAGGTTATTGCCTCTGGTCAACAAAAAATATAAATACAATAGTTGACCACGCCCATGTGCTCTTGCATCCAGAGTCTGTCGTTGTTGTTATGCCTAGTTTCAGGTAATTATAGGGCTGAGTGGCATACCCCTTTATCATCGAATACATCTCTTCTGACGAGGACATTAAAGTCCTCAAGTCAAACACCTGAATAATTCACAGCTACTAATCTTTAAAAGTAAAGAAAATGTCAGTACATTTTGCATGTATATCTTTCTAAAGAAAAATAACACACACATATGAATACGACATATTTGAAAGGAGAAAAAGCTCACCTATTGTTGCAAAATTCACATTTCCCTCACAATGCTTTTGTTGGCTTGAATTCAGACAAGAGGCAGAGGGGGCGGTTTTATCCTCAACCTCGTCCCATTGGGACGACGTGCGGTCTTTGTTATCTTATACCCAACATCAAACTCCCGATCCCAATCAAAGCCTTTTTTTTATTTTTTTTATCTGTCCATGCTCTGAGAGAACACTACTCCCCCACATCACCCTAACTGCTCCAACACTGCTCCTCAGATTAGAGAACTCGTCAGCTCTCAGCTTTATCTACCACTGTTCCCAACCAAACAAAATTGGCTCCAGAGGGAAGTGGGAAAGAGAATCCGTAGGAGACGAGGCAGGCTGGCTTTATCTTAATCAGTAGCAGACATTAAAAAGTTACACAGAATTAGTTTCTAGCTCCTCTCTGACGAGGGTCATTAGGGTTAACACTGTAAAGAAGGGATGGGATGTAGGAGAGATTTGTCTCAGCGTGTTCTGACTTGAAGTACAAGGCTTCAAGGACAGTTGTGAATTGAGTACACCTTATAAAACATGGTGGGGTAAGCATGGAAATAACCAATACGAGTTTAACAGCAGTTTTTGTTTTGATCCCGATGTCAGGGGACTCCTGAGAAATGTCAAAAGTACAATCAGTTCTGTTTCGTTATTATCAAATATCAATTTCACAACTTGGAAAGTTTGCTTTAGTCATATCCTCTCTGCAGGTTGTGTGGGTGAACAAGGCTATGTTCTTAGATGTGTCGACATCTTTTAACATTCATTCTTGTGCAGAACACAGATATATTACCATTTTCTTGGCATCCTACTAATGCAGTACATAACACCCTTCCTATCCACCTTAAACAATGGCATGACAGTAGATAGAAGTGCTTGGGGCACATTAAGCTTGTTGGTGATGTGAAGAATAAGGATAGAATCAGCTGTGACGGAACTAATGATGTGCACATCTGTTTGACCTAGCATCAAATGTATTTGTTTTCTTTTTGATCTTCCACATGCATGATCTTTTTTACCCCATTCTCAAATGGTATTAACACACAATGTGTATCTGGATAAGGGAACACGCACATTAATGCAGATAAACGCATTGCAATCAGAATGTGATCCGATTGTCCATCTGGAGGAGGTTTATGGGATTTGATAGGATAGGATTTGTTCTTAGCCAGATGTAAATGTGATCTGTTCAGTTCGACCACATTCTCAAGATAAAAAATCTGCCCAACAATTTGAAAGGTCACTTTGCTTCGTCTTTTCCTTCTCTTTGAAGCAAGTCTGTCAAAAAGGTGCTAGTGGTAACTATAATATAATATTTAAACTTCAATTTATACAGTTTGAAATGGACATCCAAAGAGCATGGAGGAAACATGTCACTTTATAGCAGTAAATAGTTTCACTGCCCTTGACCTGGGACCACCAAATCCACCAGCTCCGTCTAACTAATCTCCATATTGAGATCCGATCATAATGCAGGCAGAATTGTGATAACGAAAGCAATTATTAATACCAAGACCCATGTAAAAACCCATGAGCTGATGTCATTGTCGAGATAAGGCACCCCGGCACAGACCACATTTAAGACACAGACCATATTTTAATACCAGGTGGAAATGGGGACTATTATTCCTCGTACATGTTTTACATTTGGATCGTTTACAGACAGTTAGAAAGCTAGTTAGTCTTGTGCTTATTTTGAGATTATATTACAAATCAGAAATGGGTGTCACTTTATTATAAATGGTTTGTAAATGGGTGTAGACCTTAACAGTGCATTAGAAATTGATCTATTTTAGATTATAAGCTGCTTTTAATAATATTTCTCATTTGTATCCGTTCTCACATAATGGATTGTCCTGGTGTCCATCCGACAATCGCTCATGTTTTAAAGGAAGTGCAGTAAGTGTAGATGTCCCTGCGGCCAGGATCCAAAAAGATGGACTTCAAATATGACAGTGAAGGGCAGGGGTTATGGACAGTACCAAGTCCCTCATCAGATTTGTGATTGAAACCATAAGACAGTGACAGATTCGCTGTGACCTTGACCCAAGCTGACATGACCGGGGTGAGCCAGTCAAAATGTCTCACCCATGACGAGCTCTCCGCTCCCTCGTAGAGTTGACCTAACTGGCATGTTTCTCTTTCACTCTTTGTCATTGGCAAAGACACATCCTTACTGTATCTCTTTTACTCATCCTCCATAACTTAATTCTCTGTAACCCTTCACATCAAACCTCCCATTTGGCCTAATATTCCCATGAGCTGCATGTATTAATCAAGCCCAAGGCCTGATTGACAGGAGTTATCACCAGTGGATCAGTTCAGCGCTGCCTATCTGGGCCTTTCCGTCTGACTACGAGACTATCAGGGCTTCTGCTATCTCTTGCGCCTGCAGCCAGTGTCTACCATGAGGAAGGCTTGCTACATCTGTGGCTCTCTCTTATCTCTTCCATTTTTAAACATCCCACAATCAAAGAGCCTGTAGCATTTCCTGGCTAATTGCCGGCGGATAATAAATTGCTAAGTCCCCCAACACCCCCATCCCCTCCTTTCACCTCCATCTCTGGTGTTTACAGTTACTCATTGGCAGCAGGTAGCTAATAATCCGCTTCATTGCCGGCGCTCTTGATCGCATGACTGTAAGCATATCCAGTATTCAGTTAAATGTTGAGTGACCCACTTTAATAGGAACTGTACCTGAATCCGTGAAACACATCAAACAAATGTAAAATTATCCTAAGCATCATTAGGCTACACTGGCACTCTATCTGCCAAGATGAAAATTTGGAGCACTGAAGCTGAGCGAGAGTTTTCATTTAAAGATATTGGTCTCTCTCATTGCCCCAATTTACAGGATTACTATCTTTTCATTATGAGCCGGTTATGTTAAACCAGATTTACTGTATTTAAACAGATGGCATATGAGGGTGTCAATTTTGCATGACAGGATTAGGTTCATCTCGCCATTTGGGTGTCTTTAAAAAAGCAGCAGAATATTAAAACACGAGCGCATTAGGCAAGATGGTTTTTGCTGACTGTAGTACTGAGGGTTGATAATTACTGGGGATACATACACCCATGGTGCTAATAATTTAAGGCTTAATTATTCTTTGAAAAAAATGTTGCCTTTGGGCGACTGATGATCTCAACGCATCCATTTCATCTAAGCCATATCTAGATTCCTATAGTCTTTAATAGCTCTTATTCATCATTTGTAAGCTTTCTATATTAAACAACATTGGCCCATTGAGATTTATCTGTGTCAGGATGTTCCCTCAGATTATCACTTTAACAGGAGCAATCTTCATTTTCAAGTGTGACAGTTTGTTATTAACTGTATTAACTCGTTTTGTAGCCCCCTCATACACAAATACTCTAATGCACACACATAAACACAAGCATACAGTACATCATTTGCGACACACACTACCATTGTACATAGCCCCCCACACTGCTCACGACCTATCTGTATAATGACGCTTCTCTTTTTTTTAAATAACATCGTCTCCACCTTTTATGTTTTGGCATGTGAAGTGAAGGGTTTTTATGTTCTCCATGCAGCAATGTACCTCATATTATGTTGCTGTTTAGATTATACAGTTTTAATTAGTTCTGAGCATCATATCTTTTTGACTTATGATCAAAGTTGTTGTGAAGCATTTGATGAATGCATACATTTAAACTGATTACAGCTGGCAATAAGCCCATGTATTTGTAGTTAGAAAGCACTTTATTTGGCTACTCTCAAATAGCTGGATTGTCGGAAGAAGATCAAATATTCAATATGACACATTATTAATTAAAAAGTTGTATTCAACATTAGGGTGGAGAATAGTTTTAAGGGTTTGGGACATGAGAGTCAGGTCTTTGTTATTGTGGACGAGTGACCGTATTTGTATGTAAACAGTTACAGAGCAGCTAAGAAAGCTTGTTAGGCTGAAGATTTATCTTAGTTCTGTCAGTGTTTGTGATTCTAAAAAAAACTTCTTCTTTCTTTGAAATGTTCTCATTTTTCTAGTTAGTTTTTTTTTTAGCACCTATTTACACTGTTGACTGAGAACTGCTTTAGAAATACTCTGTCTCACACTCGCACAGTTCACATACACACACTTTTACATCTGGGGCTGCCTGGTACAATCAGTCTTATACCACTGTCCACTGAGCAGCTTTATTGTAGAAGTTACTTTAGGAATTAAAGTATTGTGACATTTCAGTGCAGAAATAGCCTCACATTTTATTAAAGGCAATGACAACTGGAATGGTTTTAGCTTTGATTTAAAAGAACAGAATTAGATCTTAAGGAAGTTTGCTCCAGATATGTGGTGCACTGAAACTAAAAGCTGCTTCGCCAAGCTTTGTTTTAACTCTGAGAAGAGTATCAAGGCCATCTCCAGGTGACTTGCATGGTTTGTATGTAAAAGTAATACTTTTTTAAATCAATCATTTGATGCACAAGAACTGAGTCCATTAATCTGAGAACTGAAAGTCAAAACCAGGCTCAAACTAAACATTAATTAATTATTTTGAGAAAACCTATGCAAATTCTTCTTCTTCTTCTTCTTCTTCTTCTTCTTCTTTTAATAATATTTATAATATTGTTTTTATGGCATAACTAAAAAACAAACTTGTCTTGTTTACTGTTTGGCTGTGAAAACCTGAATATTTGTGGATATTAAAAAACACCAGCCAGATCGTCTCCGAGCAGTAACTGTAAGGATAACATAACATTTTAGAGCAAGAACTTCATCTAGTGGTATGTCCTCTAGAGTATGTACCATGCTGTACCTGCCATTAGGGGATCCCTGTTTTAACCCCCCAGTCATCCTTCTCACCATTCCTCTGTCCCAGTTCCCCCCTCCCTTTTTCCTCTGGGTACTAATTAATGTGTGGAGGAGGCTGAGAAGTTAACCAGCAGCATCTCTGTGTCTCCATGGCTCCTCCCAGGACAGACTTAGCTACTTTTTTGATTTCACCTCAACACAGACACACACAGAGACACTGATATTCACTCTTGGATCTTGTCCTTAGTGTCACAATTCTCTTTGTTACTCACTTTAACTTTAACTCACTTGCTTCCCACTCGTATACACATATAATATATATACAATATGTATTGTTCAAATTAGACTTTACCAAAGACTAAACTAAACCACATGCCTTCGTAAAGGGAGAGTAGACACCAAACTTTCTTCCTGACAAACTTGATACTTGTTACTTTAGTGTTCACAAGCTATCTCTGGTCTTAATCTGTTCCTATTTGGCTAGAATAGGAAGTAGGCTGGAGCCCCTGCTTTCACTAGCCTAGATGCTAATGCTGAGTAATGACAATATCTTCGACCAAGTTCAAAGCTGGTTTCTTTAGTACCTGTAAAAAAAATCATTATTAAAGCCAATTTACTCATCTTTACTAGCAAACTTTGTGTGCACACTAATGTGTGTATGTATAGTTTATACATGTTTAAGTTACTATGTAAATGTGTGTCACTGCATGCATTAATGCCCATGGATGTACAATATGTGGCAGCTTTTGCCAAGAATATATAGAAAATAAAGAATGCAGCCACTTATAAAGGGAGTTGTTGGCTAATGTTTGTGTATAGCACGTGTTGGATGCATTATTGAAGTTGTCCTGTGCTGTGTGTGTAATAAATCCTCTTGACTCCTATTATTCATTGCATAATGGCTTCCATTCATCATTGAAAACATGAGGTAAATTAGCTGCTGGAACCTTGTCTTTGGCTCCAAGGCTTCGCTGAAAAAGTCTTTCAAAGTCTTTGTCCGTTAGTTAATTTCTCTAAGTAAAGATATAATCCAGTTACCCCTCTGCATTTGCACTTTAACATCAGGATATCTTCATACAATGACATATTGCGCACTATTGAATAACCTTACACATTACTCATGAGATAATCCTCACGTTTTCTTCTCTGTGAGTGCTGTATTTTCTTTTTAGATCATCACATTGCTCAGATGAAATGTGTCCGTCTCCTCCCATTATATACAACCCTTCCCCCAAAATGATAATTAAACGAGGAATGCATCAGAATGCCTAGAATTAAAGTACTTAATTATGCATCCTTCACACATTAATCTTTCATGATTTGGGAATCAACATTCTTAATTATTCAAAACTGCAAATTGTATGAAAAGTTAAATGTGGAAAAGGCAGAACAGATGAATACAGGAATAAACAAAACAAAATGCACATGGGGTGGGGAAGTAAAGGTCTAATACCACATAGTGTGCAGCAAGGTTTCTCTCATCATTCCGTCAAAAAATGTGCATTGGGGAAAAAGACTGCGTTTAATTACCTGATAAAAAGTTGAATCAGGGCAGAAGAACAGAATAGCCTAAGTGGTGCAGAAGAGATCTTTGACCTGGAACAGCAGTCTTGCTGGGAACTTAGACCGATGGGGACAGACAGAGGGTCTAATTTGGCAAGTGTTGGATCAAAGTGAAACTTAAAGTTACAATAAGTGAATGTACAATATGTTAAGATATCCATGGACTTTCTCTGATTAGATCTTTCCAGTTTCTTTGCATCATATCTAGGAAGGAAAGTAGCCTTTATGCAATTTGTAATTATTCTCTATATTTTCACATTAAACCGTTTATCACACATTAAGTGAGAATCAAACTGAATGCAGTCAATCCATTTTAAGTGGTTGAAAAGATGAAAGGTGACATTATAATCCATTCATATTTTAACAAAGACAACAACACTTTTATGTTTGTTACAAGGTCGCGCCAATGCTGTGTATGCTTTTTCTGCCTGTTTGTGCATATATATACATTGTGTTTGTTTTTTGGCTAACAGCAATATGAAACAAGCAGTGAATGCATTTCCACCTCACTGTGTTGTGCATGCAAATAGTTTTCAAGTTTATGTATTCTGAAAGTCCATCTGAGGGTAAAAGGGGAACAAAGCACTGACCTGCACCTCTGAAATCTTCCGTAGTCTGACAGTGATTCTGTAAACCGCTACCCCAGGAAAGAGTTGTTTCTGTGGCTGGAGGTCACCCAGGCATGTCTGCTGGGATAGCACAAGGGCTCCCAGCATGTTGTCTGGCCTGCTCCTTCTTCCACTATAACAAAGACAATGGCCTGAGCCAGCACTTGGCCTCTCTCTCTGGCCCTTAAAGGCAATCACAAACACATGCACGCGTGTACGTGTGCATACACACATAGCTGTGCATGAGAGTTGACCAAGGTTCCCCATGAGGGTCTTGGCCTGTCATCTGACAAAGCCTAACAATAGCAGTGAGCAGATGCCTGGGTTCCAGGGCCAAACAGATGGATGAGCCAAGTGGCTTTGGATAAGAATCACCCTCCTAACCTATAAAGGCAGCTTGGGGTTCTGGCTGTCAGGGTGCTATGTTTTTAGATAAATTAGCAGAGCAAGAGGAAAAACAGTGGGCTTTGCAAATGTCCAGGAACAGCTTGCAGGAAGTTCAGGCATAAAAGAAAGGCATGCTTCAGGCCCAGGATCCCACCATGTCTAATCTCTCACCCATGGCTTGGAAGGCCAGAAGTGAGGGCCAGTATCTCTCCATGAGGGACTGAAATATTAAAGCAGTTATAAACCATGAGGCTGGTCTGTACCATGGTTGAAAGGCTGACTTAAAATGGCCACTAGATTTAGAGTGCCCTGGACAACTAGAACACATTACAAGGCAATGCGTTAGTACCTGACTAAAAACATCCATAGCAGACTTCACCTCCTACTTGTCTGACTTCCATCTCTTTGTAAATTTTGGCTAGTCTTCCAAGTTGCTGTTTTTTTTTAATTGCTTGTTTGCTAATTCTACATTTGGTTTTTGATGTTTTCTTTGCTTCAACACATCTCCCAAGGCTTAGCGAACATAAACACTTGTGATATTAGTGAAAGCAGTGAAAGAGAGCCTTCCCCTTCCAATAGCCTCAGTGTGCTGCGGATGCTACCCTGTCAGTCCTATGATTGGGCCTGTGATGAGGCCTTTGTTGGCAGGGAGCTGTAATTTGAGGAAGAGGAGACGCTGGCAGTCTGACCCCTGGCTTCTCAGGCAACCCTCACAGCATATACAGTATTGAAACTCTGGCAGTCAAATAGGGAGGGGCAGGCGGCGTAATGGCCCTGAGTGGAGTGAGAGAGGGTGCTTAGCCAGGGTAATTTAGGAGCAGGACATACGGATGGGATTGGGGGCAGAGAAGAGACTCTGCAGGGCAGCGGTGATTAGACAGAAGGGCTCTCTTGAGTGCAGCGATGGAGCTTGGCCACCTGACAGACAAAGGGGGAAAATAGGGTGACCCACCTTGTGACATCATCAAAAGGGGTGAAAACGGCAAGCGTGCTGACCTTAGAGTTTTGGGATTCCATAATCAAAGGACTAATGAAATCCTTGTGACACCGCTGATCATGCTGTTTGTTTAAAAGCAAGTAGGACACCAGGTTGCTACGCTCAGTGAAAATGTCCCTGCCGTCAGCAATATACAATACAGGTTTTCCCAGAGGATAAAGATACGGGAAGGTAAACAATCACCAGCCAAGTACTGTAATGCTACACTGCAGCATCAGACTCTCTGATCCCACACCATCACAAGAATTAAGAAATAGCACAAGTCATCATGCAGTGGAGCTGCAGCGTAGTTAAGTAAACACCCTGAGGTTCAAGAGGTCACTGCTGATAAGGTGGGGCAACAATGGAAAATTACCACAGGCGATTTGACGGCAGGATGTTGCAGACCTATCAAACCAAACAATGAATACACAATGCCTGTAGTCGTTGAGCCCCCTGGCTCTTATTTATTTGAAGGTAGAACATAAATGGAAAACTGCAAATGGCACTCAGCACCTACACGCTGCCCATGTCTGTTTGGACATTAAGTTTAATGAAAGCCACACGTCTCCTGTCTGGACGGGTTGGAAATGATTCAGCTCAAATGAACCTGCCTCTCAGTTAAATGTTTTCACACTTCACACTCCATTATGGTGGCGCTGATGTGAGCGGCTCCAGGTGAGCAGCGGGGATGAAGGCTGTCAGTGGAGAAGAGGGGCTGCGGTCCTTAGAGTGGGAGTGGGAGAAAGGAATGGGAATAGAGCCACAGCTCATTGGGAACATCATCCTGCTACAGGGAGGACAGGGAACATGACTCATTAGGTATGGGCCAATGCACTTTCTATACTGAGCTGCATGTTAATGTGGAGAAGACATGGCTGAACTGGGACTCCAGTCCTAGACAATCACGATGCTAGAGAACTGAAAAGGGTTGTGGCTTTCCTGTGTAGCATATGGTGGATGTAGCATCGCATAGCCTCCAATATATGTATTTAACATCACTTTTGTTTGAGATGTATTGGGAACATTCACAGGAAAGAGCAAATGATTGACTTCAATATTTAACGAGAAAAATGTCTTGGATCATATACATTATGGCCATTGAAGAGCAAGTGAGCCTTGATGGAGATTGAGGGAGAGTGAAAACCTTTATCATACTAATGGGGGATATTAGCCATACTTTCCTGGCTTCAACGACGTTGACAATTTTACACTTGACATTAATTGCCTTTCTCAAGTACTGAAAATCTTTTTTTTAACCTCAAGAGTGTCATTTTATGAGGCTGAGTTAGATATTGAGGAGGTTGGTAATGAAAGTGGACAGGAGTCAGCCAAAAGTTTTCTATTTGCAAGGTTGAGATGTCAATACAAAAAGCGCCTACACACACACACACACACACCTTTATTGTGTGTCATATAGGAATGTAGACAAGGCAACATCAATTCAGGCACATTAACTGCCCTGTGAACGATTACTCTACATAAAGTACATAGAGATGAACTGTGTTTAAACACCACAAAACAAATGAGGGCTTGTTTGCTCTTGAATTTTTCTCTTTTTTGTGAAAGAGTAATTAGATGCTTGAGGATACATCTGATTAAACAACACGCTACTCGCACAATTAAATGTCATGAGCAATTATGATGAGAGAAGAGACTGATCCTTATACCACGTAACCCATTTCCATGTATCTTTCCATCGTCCTACCGGCTCTCCTTTTCTATCTTGGCCTTTGTAAAGGCAGACATTGTGATTATTGATCAGAACAGGATGCCCTTTGTGAATTTAAGTCATTATATACTGCACATTGCATTTACAACAATACTGTGTCATAACAGTCAATGAAATATGTTCACCTTGTGTGAGAACTCCAGACATGATGATTGAGTACTAACCATTATTTATTATATATTAGTACTATTCTATATTTTTCTTAATGTGAAGACCAAAACTGACAGTGAGTTTGTCAGTTTCTTATTACTTCCCCCAGCATGTCTGTGGCTAAATAATAGTAAAAGGCTTAATACATTCCTAAAACTGCAGTGTAGTTTTTAGCAAGCATTAATCAGACAGGAGTAAATAGTGCCTTTTTATTGGGGACAATTTTCATCTGCAGGTTTGGTGCACTATTGAGTATTTATGCCAGCAGGACAGTGTACAGTATAGGACAGTTTGGGATTGACTTAAAATAAAGTAGAGTGCCCATGCTTATTATAATAAAAGAATGTATCACCCAGTGTGAATCTGTTGCTTTTTTTTATCTGTTCTTAATAGTTTTAGATCAACAATGGAGGCGTATGTCACAACAAGCAAGCTTTTTACTTTTGAGCGGAATCTTTCCATTGTTGGTTTTGGTTCTAGTCATCATATTTGTTGACGAGAAAAAGTATATAGAATATTCCCAGACTTTTTCTTTATGACTCCATTAAAAAGTTGTACTTCAGATAGAATACTTTACGTGTTGGTGATGGTCCTATATTCCAAACAGAGGTGTCCCAGTTTTAAGCAGATTTATGTGAGATTTACAGTCCCCAACTGAGGTAGAAAACATTCCCTCTGGGCAAAACTCCCACTCACTCACACCAAAGTGAACAACAACAACAACAACTAAAAGTGAGGTCCCTTTGCAAGTTGCCTCAAGCCTTCCGCTTTCCGCTACATCGTTGTTGTATTTTGTTTTGTTTCTCACCTGCAGTGATTTATGTTTGTATCCAGCTGGGTTTTTGCTATCATATTTTAACTTCATTCCTATTTTAGCTGTAGCAGTCTTTTCTCGCAGCACAGGCTGGAGCCTTAATGCTACGAGCACCTGGCCTGCACCTGAGTCTGCTGCATTGTGGGGTATTTCCAACGTATCCTATCATTTGGTCCCATCTACTCTAGACTCCTTTTGAAGAGGCAGTTTCTTTTCAACTCAACAGTTGCTATCTAAGTGTTTTTTGATTTGACTCACATGAGGTGACCGTTTCCTTTATTTCACAGTCTAGCCTGCAACAGTTAATCTCAAGAGGGCTCCTTAAGATTCTCCCCCGCCTGCTGCACCGCTGTGATCAGTCACCTGTTCTCTGTTTCACACAAAGCTTGCGTGGGCCGTGCTGAGTGTTCATCCCCAGTGCTGCCATATCACTGGAGGAGTTGGGGGGGGGGGCGGGGTGTTTTCCCCGGAGTAATCCTGATTTACTCCTCCGTAGAGCCTGCACACTGCAGCCTTGATCGCTCTGGAGTTGTAGCATACAGAGAGATCCACCCTACTCTCCCTCTCTCTTGCACATTACCCCACCCATTTTACATGCTCTTCATCTGTTTCCAGAGGTGAGATTTGGAATCTGGTGGGAGTGTGTCCAATGGCATTAACCCACAGTGGTGCTTCAATCACAGATTAGAGCAGAGGAGGGACTGTGCAGAGTGGGGCTGGGTGGGAGGTGATACAGTGGTGAGATGGGGCTTCGGGCGCCTGGGGAGGGTGGACAGCTCTCATCAGGGCCAGCAGGGATAGAGGAATAATACAGAGATGTGAGGCTTGAAATCCAAAAAGGGATAGGCTTAAATCTTCTGCCATTGAGAGATGGAGCTTTGGGGCTAATAAAGGATTCCCTTGAAGGAAAAGTGAGAGCTCTGCAGCCTCCAGAGTTTGTAGTGTCACTGCTGGTGCCAGAGCAGGCCAATTTATCATCTGTGTTTCTTCTGAAAGTTGCCACAGTCATGGAGGAGGAAAATGTGCCTTCATGTCAGTGTAGCTCTGTCAAATGTTTTACTGACCTGTCAGTGTGTTCCAAATTTGTCTCCTTAAACCAGCTTTAGAGTGCCACAGTGAGATGTATTGAAGCACTTATCTTCAAGAGCTCATAAAAGGAATATTATTTGTCAGTGTTTTGGAGATAGATCCTTCTTCCCTTTCCTATCATTTCCCTTTCTCTCCTCTCACTATTAACACTAATAGCAGTTGTAATAAAGCTACACTTTCTTCTTGTTGGTATATATTTATTTGATGTGACATCATTACTGTGAGGAGATTTCAAATATTCCATTAGGCAACTAATGGAAGTGAGTATCATTACAACATATGCGATGATTTGATCATTACATTGATCCGAAATTATAGCACACATAAATATCACAAAAAAAGTGATTTATGATTTGTTTTTATGCTTTGTTTGTGCTGCTGATACAATTTAGTCAGTGTCCCTTAAACTATGTGGCTTTAAACATCAAAAGAAATAGGCAATGACAAAGAATCTAAACTTTAATGCAGTAAACATTATCGTTTTTAAGCATTATAGGCGAGGGTCTCTTGTAGACAAAAATCAATAGTCAGTTTTCAGTATATTATTATGTTCCCTCTAGTCATTAATCCATCATTGCAGGTACTAGAAAAAAATACTTGTACCATGACATCCTCTGCTTCTTACATAAAATAAAGTAGCACCTCCTGTCAGCAGCACATTAAACCCTGACAAAACGTTCTGTTTGTTTACACCTGTCTCCAAGTTACCCCATGTCATACTGAAAATCATCAGGAGATCTATCAACAAGGAGGCACTTACACAGCGTAAGTTTTATAAGTGAATGGAAATTTTTTTTTTTTAATCTTGTAGCAAGTGCAAGGGTCAATGTTGCATACTGAAAACTGTGGCGCTGTGAACGTTTGGGTGAAATGTGGGGTCAAGAATGTTGTTTGCATTATTACATTTTTTTTAGAGCTTGTGGTTGATAAATAGGCAGAATTGCTTTTGTAAAAGAGGTATTCAGCGATGGATCATTGATGGCTCTAATGTGAACCGGCCGCTTACTCTCTTCTCCTGCAAATGATACCCCAGATGTTTGGTTGCCATTAGGGCTGCAGCTAACAACTATTAACATTCCTGATTTACGTGTTTATTATTTTTGTGGATTCATCGATTCATTCTTTACTGTTGTTTGGACATTCCTAAGAACAAACAATTGCTCATTTTTTCCTGGCTAGCAGTCAACAATGTTTGATATATTCCATTTTAAATGATACTCTGAGAAAAACAGCTAATCTTTACATTTCACAAGCTGGAACCAGCAAATGTTGTGATGTAAATTGTATTATCATTTCAGCACCAATTGCCATTGCTGTGTTGAAACTGGTGCTGTTTTTCTCTGCTGTACATCATTGTAAATTGAATACTTTTTTTCACTTGAAATGTTGGTCAGATGTCACGTTGGACTCAGGAAAATTATGATGGGCAATTCAGGTCACTTAAGAGGCTAACAAATAATTGATCAATCCTGAAAAACGATTAAAGAGATTAATCAACAAAGACAATAAACACAAGTTGCAGTTGTGGTTTGAATCAGGTCTTCTTCAGACCACCTGGTATCAGTATTACCAACAGTAACTCCTTAAGGAGCCTAACCTGTCTTCTAACAAGTACTGAAATTAGGACAACTGGCCCGCACCAGCCAGTTATTTACATGCACTGAGCCAAGTAGTCATTATTATTCAAATTCATTCAATTTCAAAAGTGTGTGGGGGGGGAGTGGTCTTGTGAAGATGAGGAGTTGCAGATAATTAGCAGGAAGGCATTTTGTTTGAACCCAGCCACTTCGACTTGGGATGCGCTACGAAGGTTGGGTGATAAACAAGCAATGGAAAAGCACAAGGGGAAAGAGAAAAAAGACAAGAAGCTCTTTCATCTAAACACACACACAGATAAGTCTAAGGAATAATCAACTGTTGTGTTGCGGGTAGACAGCTGTGGAATTAGCCATCTCCAATCTGATTGTCCCCAGCACTTTAATCCCTAATGCAGATAAATATGGCTCTGAACTCGTTGGGAGAGAGTGGCTGCAGCAGCCCTGGGTCTGGCCATCTAACAGCTTCTGTCTAAATGGCTTTGACTGTCGATGAAACGAGGCTGTGGCAGCGGCACTGATGTGATGTTAGCTCGCTCCCTCTGTTTGTCTGTCTGCCTCCTTGTTGTTCGCTATAGGTATCATTGTTTCCATTCCATTTCACAGCAATCGGCCTTGGTGAGAGAAAAGTGCTTTTGTATCCTTGAGCTGTGTCTTTGTCATATCAAGGCCTCTAGCTTGAGCTGCAGATTCCTTATAAGCCTTGGAGTGTGTTTGTGTGTGCGTGACCCTGTGTGTGTTTTATGCTTTATCTACAGCACATGCATATAGTGATTCCAGTTTAACTTCATGGTGCAGGTTTTTTTTAACGTGCGAGTGTGTGAGTGAACGTGTGCACACTGAATATATTGAGAATGCTGATGGATCTATTTTAGGCTAAAAGAGTCTTTGTCAAAAGGAATTGCATTAGTATGACAACAGACATTCAAGGCTTGTTGAAAGCACAGTCACAAGAATAAACCATCTTTTATTTAGCACTTTTTTTATTCATTTTTTTTACAAATTGTATGCAAACACCTTTCTTGTTCTCTTTTATTTTTCAAAACTGACAAAACATATTTTGTGTGACTATTTGAATCGCCTGTTTTTTTTGGTTACATTATTTTTGATGGATGCGTATTCAGGTACCTGCTGATAGTGCCTGGTTTTGATTTAGTGAGCATGTCCTCAATATAGCAACATTTTTGGCAAACGCATTTCTGCAACTCCACAACTCTGACAATGTTTGCGGCTGATTCCTTTTCAGTTTTAATTGCGTCCTGATAACCTGGGCAGAATGGCGCTTGAAGTAATTAATCACACGCCCCTTTTCTGAGTAAATTCATAACACACGTAGACTCATACACACACACACACACGCGCGCGCGCACACATAGGGCTGTGGCAAGGTGATCAATCAACCTACGACAATGTTCCAAACATACCATCATTCCCTCCATGGCTGCCTTTATCAACAGGCTAATTTGTCTCCCTCTGCGCCTCAAACATTATGAGTCCTCACACATTTAGCCTCGCACCTTTCCCTTTTATCTTCCTACCCACCACTTAATACAGCAATTAGAGAGCTGGGGAGGTTGCAGCTTCCCATTAGCTCTTGCCAGCTCAAGCTAGTTGCCACAATCACATACTGTAACCCGTGTAGCCTGCTGTGACAGGTACAGTGGTAGCAGACACAGCTACCTGAGCCCAATATAGCTCTCTTTACATCTTCTCTGTCTCTTCTTTTCATAACACACCCTGCCGATATTCGTGTTGCATTATTTTTCATCGATCTTCCTGCTTCCAATTCTTCTGTATCATATCCGGGCTCACTGGGCTGAAAAAGCAATCAGCACTATAGTAGCATTAAGTAGGTAAACATATAAGCACTGATGCTGTGCTCTCTCCTCCCCCTTTCATTTCTTTATAGATGCCCTCAGCTCGTTTCTGTTTGGCTCTACGTCTCTCTCTCTCCTCCGCTCTGTCCCTTGCTCTCGCTTACTTTTCAGCTTTCATGTGCTCTCCTGCTCTTGTTCTGCCCTCATCCTCCAATCTTTCATGTTGATTTCGAAACTGGCAAGTCCACAGATGAAAAGTGGAATGGAGTCGGTTGAAGAGAGCCAATTTCCTCGTCTCTTGTGAAGATTAGCTGAGGCTCATTGGAACGTATGCTTTGTGTTAAAGAGCCTGCCAAATGACAGAACACGGTTGGGGGATTCATAATTATCTTTTCATTACTCTGCATGTATAATGACTGCCCCCATTATAAAACTCAAGACGATGTACACAATTACATTACCCCAGACGGCACTGAAACAGGTGCATCTACTGTGCATTACACTTGATGTGTTTTTGATAACATGCTCATTTTCTTTATTTTGTCCACTTGAAATGAGTGATTGACTGTCAAACGGGATATTTTGCAAATAACATTGCACACTGCATACGCATTTGCGTATTATTGTGGGTAACATCATACATAAAATGTTCATACTCAACTGTAGCTGCTAGGAGAAAATGAATGCAATTTTCTTTATCGAGGTAGCAAAGCTGTTTGTTGTATTTACCATATTATCTGAATTATGTGCAATTTTGAGATTCAGTGAGATCTAGCGGTGAGTAAAATGTGAGCACTCATAGAGGGCAGAGCATCTCTTATAGGATGTAGCCTGTTGGGCAGTAAGAATCACTGTAGACCATACGTTACTATATTTAAAGTTATATCTTTATTCCCTTGTTTACCTGCTATTGATGTATGATTTCAAACAAGGTATGGCATACATGGACATTTTTACCTGACTGAAGGTCTAAAAGGTTTAGGGATCACAGGAGAAAAAGACTAACAATACAAAATCCATACAAAGTCCATGTGTCACTGTCAGCATTACATTGAGAGAGTTTGCAGTCTTGCACTCGTCACTTTGTCTGTTTTTTTTACACGCATTCCCTGCAAATCTCAGATTAAACGGCAAGTATTTTTCTCAAAATTACTCCTCACTCCATTCTTTTCCTTTTCTTGTCTGTTAGACCCAATCTTTTGGATCTTGACCATTTTATTTGTAGAATAATTTCACGTTTGTAATTGTGTTTGTCTAGCTTTGAAAATGTGCGCACGTGCAAACAGAGCCACCATTTGAATGCTCGTGTGTCCATACGCACACATGGTTGTGCCTCTAGTGCCAAAAGGTACAGATGCGGGCGAAGACTGAGTTTATGGGGTTTTGAATGAGGATGGGATCGAGCAAATGGGTGGTTTGGCTGTAGTATTTCTGTCATCCCTCCACAAACAGAAAAACAACAGGACTGCAGGCTTGTGAATAGACTCCGTTATTAACCCCATAAATCACCAGACTGCTGATGGTTTCCATATATGAGACAATTCATCAGATTTTTTCACTCTCTTTCTCATTTGTTCTCACACACACACACACACACACACACACACACATAGGGGCGCACACACACATAGGGGCACATACACACACATACAACAGCTTTAAAAATGGGAAATGTTGCAAATCTTCCACACTGTAGCATGACATTGCATCTTGGACCCCTGTGCTGTTTTGTCCTGTTTAATTTTTCTGCATATCCATACTGTGAGGAATAATTTCTTTCACAAATCCTTCACAACTATTGTTTCCCACAGAATCTTTGGTGGGTGGACTTCGGACCCTCTAGGGGGCTCTGTGGGCATGCTCCACTGGAAGACGTTTTAAAGTTGAATGCATCAATCTGGTGCACTTTGAGAGCAAAATTAAATGAAATTCCTAATTTTATCATAAACACATTGGTTGTATACTGTAGATATACAAATTGAATCACATTCAGATACACGTACGCACTCCACACTGCACAGTCAGACATTTAACTACCTACTACATTGTGCTCTTTATTTATTTTCTTGTATTTATTTCATTTTTTTTCGTGTTTCCTCTTATCTGCTGTTCACAGTTGAAGGCACATTTAGAATTCATTGTACAGGCAAACTTGTTGTTAACTGTGCATATGACAATAAATGCTTTGGCTTCATATGAATGGTGATGACAACCACAAAGCATGGTAAATAAGACATGCTCCGTGTTTCAAGACAGGTCTGGTGGGTTGCCAACATAGGGCGAAGGGTGCTGTAACGGCCGGAGCTCCGAGCCACCTTAACCCTGTGCGGCCGGGCCTTTTAAAGCCGACCCCGTGCCCATCACGCTACATTGTGGCACCGATGTATAGGAAACGTGCTCGGCAAGGGCCAGCCAGTCCCCCCGTTGGGAGGTGTAAAAATATTTTCGGTTCACTATGAAACTGTGGCGGGACAAATCAAACTATGGTGGACCACTACAGTCTAGATAATTATTGTGAAGCACTGACATCCTTTCCGTGACTAAGGGTGTTAGACAAGGCATGTGCCACTTGGTCTCCTTGGCTACTAAAAGAGAAGATACTCTCAAAGAATAATCCTGGTGATTCTCATGGTTCCTCTGAAGAAAATACAGGGTAGATAAGATCAATGAAGAGGAATGGATTGAGGCAAAGCAGAGGGATGTAGGATAGGGTCTTCACTCCATGACCAGCAGCTTTGTGATAGTGATTTAAGAGGTCAGAGAAGGAAGATAAAGGCTTGTGCATTATTAATGCTGAGGGGATATAACTGGATGTGATTGGAAGTTTCTGCCGGTGCTCTTGCTGAAGAAAAACGAAAATTCATCAAAGTGCCTGTGTGAGTATGTGTTCTCACATCACTGTCTCCTGAAATGATACAACATTTGAATCTTTATTTGAGTCTTATCCTGTTTTGCATAGTGTAAAAATAGCATAAATCTAAGCCTTTTTTTCTTTTTTTTTTTTTGCTAGTTGCTCTCTTCCCAGAATGAAAGTCTAAGTGAGATGAACTAAGTGCATCAAAATGAGTTTTTTAACTCACAGTATATAATAGTGCAGAAAGTGAGCCCTCATTTCTTTTCTCTGCTGCAGAGATTAAAAAAAATCTGTTGGTGTTTGTTTTACCGGGGAATGTTTATCTGCAGGTGAGGAAATGGCAAACTGTGTCAGTGGAGAACAGCCGGGTCCATGTGCATGTGGATTGTTCCTGTGAATGTGTGTGTGTGTGTGTCTGTGTGTACTGCACATATTTGTACATGTGTGTTTGCGTGTGAGATTGAGTGTAAGCTTGTGGTTAGCTGTCATCCCCGGTGCAGATTGATGGCTTACAGACAGGTAATTTATGACCTCTTGGTGGCTGGCAGGGAGAAGGTTGACACGTGACTTTCCCCCGCAGATAAATAAGCGCTTCTCTGAGGCCCACATCATCTCACCCCTGCATGTTTTTGAAAGAACAGATTTAGCTCCTGCTCTTTTTTTTTTTGTCAACTCAAACAGCTCTCGGCTTTCTGCTGTTCTTGTCATCTTGCTTTTTTTAGTTATTTTCTTTCATTCTCCACCCATTTTTCTGTGCCCCTGTTTTAATACCATGTACCCTCCCACCCTTTCCCACGCCGTTCCTCTACCACCTCTGGTTGTCTTTGTTTTGCCCCCTCACTCAGCAGGGAGCTGGGGACTTTGACATGCCAGCCATCATTTACAGGAATATGGTGTGAAATCGATCTCATGGAGAGCCCTGCTGCAACAGTAAATTTGGGAGGAGGGCTGCAGATTAATTTCAAGGTCTTTGTGGCAAAACACATGGCCTGTCTGAAACAGAGAGAACATATGAAGGTGTGATATCATATTGCGATTCATCATGTGGCTATAGTCTCTGCAAGACAAGACAGTTTCATTTGAGCTGAAATGAACATCAAATAGTGGCCTAGCTCAATCAATCCCTTTGTCCGTCCAAGTAATTCTTCCCCAGAGAGGAAAGCTGTAGTGAGCCGAGCAGGAGCAGGAAGTCGAACGGCAGAAAGGGAGAGAGATGTGTGAACAGAGGTTGACTGATGGATGGGGAAGTTATTACACCGCTAGGAGGACGTGTCATTTATTGCCAGTTGCTTGTCTCTTGTTGCCTCTTGTTTCTTTTATGGCAGGGATTACAGAGCGGATGCATGGACAAACAGCTCCCCCTGAGATCCCCATCAGACATATAAAACACATGCACACAAACACGCACACAAACTCGATTTTAACCTTCGACAGCAAGCTCAGCCCAGTCAGGACAGTCAGGACACGATGCAGGTCGCGCAGGAAATCATCAGGAAAAGTTATTTGTCAGGTCTCCTGCAGGACCTTGTCAGTCCCTGATGTGACGACGTGCTTAAGCCGCAGTCCAGCAGACCTTGAACACATTCTTCTGCTTCACTACTGGGGACCTGTTAACAAGCACAGAACCTGTTCAGACAGGAGACGTTAGTGTGCCTGTTTAAGACAATGGCTCTTTCCCAGATCAGTCAAGCAACATGTCGTAGGTAGAGCTGGATGAAATGGCCAAAACATGACATCACATTATTTTGTGAAAGTGTTTCAGCAATATAGATATGAATTGTGAGTATCGCTTGAAATTGTTGAGTGAGTTTTGATCCCGATCACTGCTTTTTAAAACTTACTTACTTTGAGTATTTCAACATTTTTTCTACAAATCTCTTAACTTTTATTAAACAGAAGGAGAAAAAACTTCTTAAATGTTCTACACATAGGCAGCAATACAATACCTTTGTCTAAAACTGGCAAAATTAAGATTTCTCTCTGGAAATATCTGTTTAAAGAATAAGTAAAGCAACAACTGACCAGACATTCAGTGCCAGGTACGCACAGCCTTCGCACACACCGTCCCTCGGCTACCTCGGAGTGACTAAGTGAGCACAAAAGGCAAGTCGCTGGCTATGGCTGCACTTCCTCTGCACCATGGCAACAAGAAAGATGCAGCATGGCAGATTTAGCCTGAATGTACAGCCCAGCCCAGCCGTAATTTTCTATCCAAGGACGGTCGCAATTCAGTAGTGCCTGTTCCTGACACTCTGCCAAGCCATGCTCTTCTTTTTTGTCCTATTTTTCATAATAACACTTTCTTCCAGGGCTAAACAATAACAGAAGAGAGGGACTTTAATAAGCTTCCATCTCAGCCCTGTGCAGCTCAGGGGCTTGTGGCAACAGTAACTGTGTGTATGTATTATTGATGGCTAGCACCTTGGCCTTGTGTTTGCAGTGGAGGAACGGAACAGGAGAGAAACCAGGTCATCTACTGCACAATGCCGAAGGCCCAGCTGACTCACCCAACCAGCATTATTGCATTATTATTGCATTTCTTTCATTACTGCTATCGCCTGCCTTTTCAATACGTCTGGCTTGGAGTCACAGTTCCCATAAAGTTTACCTTATGGCCTTATAGAGAGCCACTTCTCACTGTTAAATCTACTCCATTACACACACATGCACTCACGCTCTCTCTATGCTTTACTGTTTCTCTCCACTCAATCTACTGTTTCTCTACTCACGCGCCCCCCCCCCCCCGCCCCACTCACACTTTTTTCTTCCTCCCTTCTCTAGACTTATTTTTTCCTCTTTGAAGAACAGCGATAACGATTTGCCTTGCAATCACACAACTTCCATTCACTTCTGTTAAGTTGCTTCAAGGTATAATTTGCTGAATCAAAAAAGGATGTTTTGCTGCAAACGTTTACTCTGGGTTTTACTCTGGGGTAATATCCTTGCCTCGTAGATGATTATTTTCTATTTAAAAGCCAAGTTTTACGCATGGGTCTGTGCTGTGGGTGCAATTAGTATGGACAGAACGTTGTTGCTGAAAATTATGTTTTGAGGTCAAATACATAGTAAAAACATCAGATATACCACATTGACCCCCTGTGGGATTTTTTTATGTTTTAGAGAGTACATTAACTTGTGTTGCTGGAATTATATTATACTACATGTAACACCCACACAGTAAAGGTGAGTTAATTATAATTTGTGGGTTGAGGAGAAAGGTAAAGGAGTTTGGAAACATTGAGGCAGAGCATTTTTATCCCCGTCATGTTCCTCTTTCTGTCTCTGAGAAGGCAGTCCTGGCTCTTTGATCTCATTAATGTGGTGATTGAGTGTTCATTGTCTCGTATTTTTCAACTAGAAAATAGTTTACTCTTTTTATGTGCCTCTGAATGGTAAATGTAATGGGGCTAAATGATACCATCACGTCCTGCATGAGCCATTACTGTTACAGCGTAATTGTGTTCCTCAAAATTAGCAGTAGGTCAGCCCATTGTATTATCACACTCAGCGATCATGGAGATGAATACTGCACTGAATTGTTTCCTATTCAAACAAGTAGAACACACTCTTAAAACCGTATGAATGCAGCTCACCATTCCATCTTACTTTGCAATCATCAGCAATTTGATATTTTCCGTGGTTGTATGTGTGAACCTTATTTTCACCTTGATATTATGTACCTGACATGAATCCAGAGTACTAACCAACATGTCATGCATGTTGGTTAGTACTCTGGATTTATACTGAACGCAAGGGGTTACCCTGGTGATCATGGCAGTCCTGCTGTAGTTACCTACGGCGTTGGTTTTGATTTATAATTCAACGTGGATGTATTGGACATGATCAGGCTGTCTTGTGCTTTGATTATATTTCCCGCAGCTATACAGTAGTATTTGCCATCTTTCATTCACTTTGTGTTATAGAGCTCCAATGGAAATGTTTCCTTTGACTATCCACTGAAAAAGAGACTATTGCTGTGTAATCAATAGTTGAAGTAATCATGTTTATGCTCTGTGAATCAGAGCGACGAGCAGAGGGTTTAGAGGGGGAATGGCTTTATTTGATGTGTCTTTATGTAAAGAAGATGATTCCTGAGACTTCCTCCAACTATCTAAATGTTGTCTTAACCCTTCCAATCAGCATCAGCTGATCAGCAAATGTGTGAAAACACAAGCAGCCCAGGATATCGGCGTAGATATCTAGTTACAGTTTTGAGGAGGTGTACGTCAGGAGGTGTCCGTAGCTAAACCACAACTATCCGTTCAGCTTTTCTAGTGTCTACACTCAAGTACATACTGATCAGAAAAGATCTTCTCCCATGGTAAATTAAATATCCTAAATCAATCAGCTTATTTTTAATCAAATTAAAGCATGTGAATGATATAGCATTTGCTATATTATAAAGTGGTACTGGCTCTGTCGCATCATGTATTGGTTTAACCAATGGTAAAAGACAAGTACAAGTATGAAGTTTAGTGTTGGAACAATTTGTTTATTAATTGATTTGTCGATCAACAGAAAACAAATCTGCAAGAAATGTGATAATTAAGTACATTTCTAAAGGAAAATACCAAACATTTCCTAGTTCTTGTTCAAACACATTAGAGACACAGAGGTTGGCTAAATACACAGTTTCAAAATATTTTGACTGCACTCTGTAACACTCTGTGTACCATTGAGGTGGTTTCTGCACTTTCAACAAATCCAACAAAATTATGCTTTCCCAGTTAAACTTTCATTGAAATCACGTCAATAATTTAAGTGTATAACCTTTATAGTTTGGAACCAGTACCACCAATATTTATATGAAGATGCTTGTAAAAATAAGGTGTCAGATTTAGTAGTCTATGTAAATTTAGGTACATTTAGGTGTCGTATCAAATCAGGGCCAAACATAATTGATGTGGAGATCCCCCTAGGGCTCTGTGAAATTGTTATGGGAATTATAAACTATTTTCTTATATTTAGTAGACTTAATGATTAATTGATTAATGGTATTAAAAAAAAAAGAATCAGACAGATGAATCAATAATGAAAGTAATCACTAGTAACAGCCCCAATGAAGTTTTCAATCTGTAGCTAGAATGCTGGCCTCTGGCAAATTTACACAACCTGTCCATGCTCATCCTCTGGCCTTCCTCTTTTATTTATTTTATACTGTAATGTTTCTATGCTCGGTGTCATGAACTGCTCCATCCAGGTTTGTTTAATGGAAGAGTTAGGCCACTAAAGGCCATTCAAGGTCAGCAGCCACACATTCCTTGGGTCTGTCATAATTAGCTCGCCTGCAGCCTGGGGGCTCTATAAATAATGAGATGGGTCATCTCAATCACCGGCCATCTTGGCCAAGCTTTTTCCTGCGCTAGTTTTAAAATGTGTTTAACGACCCCCAACAAAGTGCTTCCATAAAACACCATTCAGTGTCCCTGGGAAGTCAAGAGTCAGTCATGTTTTTTTTCTTCTCTATGAATATTTCCAAAACTACTGTTGCATGAAGCTGCATGAAGGCGTCAACGTAATGTGTCCGCCCTGTTCTCCTTTAAGTCTTCTGGACTCTCTCTGAACACGGACCATCCAGGCACAGTCGTGTTCCCCTCATTACACATAATGCACTTCATCTTCACTAGAAACCTGCATACCTAACTAATAATAATTGATAGTGTCAAAGCAGGCTTCTATCAGAGGAATAGCAAATGAGGGTTATATAACAAAAGCGCCGTGTCTGACACCTTTTATGGTTCCTGAGCTTAACTTTGATGCATTGGGTTAAGTGGTGGGGAGATGTCTTGTCTTTGCATTTGTGATCATTAAGGCTACGATGAGCTCTGCACAAAAGCGGTGGCGGAGTTTCTTCTAATTGTAATATAGTTCTAATTTACAGCAGTCAAACTGAAGGATTATGGGCTCTGCACAATAAATTGGCTAGACAAAGAGCAAAGAGGAAAATACACGGTATAATTATGTGTTTTACGTGTCAAATATGGAGGTCAAAATATATCTCGGTGTATCAGGGCAGTGAGGTCCCAGCATTATGGCTAGCTGTTTAACCTTTTGACGCACATCTTCACAAAACATAAAAATGAAAATAATGGATTTTAAACTAAACTAAACTAAACATATTTGTTGAAACCATAGTTGATTTTGTTCCCAAGTGCATCCTCAACTCTCTGTTGTCTACTCTTAACTTGCTCTCCACATGTCATTTTTAACTTGTCTTGCTAAACTCATCCTTTATCTTCATACTCTTATAATATTCAGACAGTGATGTCTTTTATGGCTATTATTAGAAATGGTGTCTGTCTTCAGAAGCTGGTACAAAAGCGTGAGTGGACCCTTGGGCACCGTTTCATATCAAGGTTAACTTGTCGTGATTAGGATAAGGAGACAAGTAGTTGCCATGGGGATGAAGGAAACGGCAGTGAAGAGGACGATAAGCCCGAAGTGACAGAAGTCTGATGTTTCTGTTGCTCTGTATACAACAAAGCTAATCTAAATACTGTTCATAGGTTTTATTTCCTTCACAAGGTTTGTCTTGGAAGCATTAGTCATGATGTGATGAAATACATCATGACTAACAAATAGATCCCACTTACATAACTATTATGGTACAAATTACCAGTGTTGATTTTACATACTAAAAGTCTTCAACACGGTAGTATAATATCAATAATAAATACATATCATATCATAGTAATATTGCTATCGCACTTTAGGAATTTCTTGATTTGGTTTTTGGAAATTTAACAGTAGCCTGACAGACACTTATTATTTGCTATTCACTGATGGGTTTTAGTTGGCCGGCTGATCTATTTCTTTGGGAATTCTGCCATCTGTCATTGAAAAATATGTTGCCTTGAAAATTAGTCATATCGATGTAGGTCAATCCTAATGATATTCAAACAATACATTAAGCAAATGTAATAGCCCTCTGATACTTCTTGAAGAGTGCTGTATGTACTGTACTGTACACTATGAAAAGATCAATAATCTAGAGCCTGTCTTGAATGAAAAAACTCTGAGAATTGCTATTCTTCAACTCCTTTTAGTGACTATTATAGGGTCTTTATAGTAAATCCTCTTTAAATCATAATCCCAAATTATGTAAAAACCCTAATCTCAATCTGTTACTATCAACTGGGTCATCTTCATTCATTAAAACAAAATCGTATTTAGCCAAGAAATGGCTCAGAATTGATAGTGGATAGTTTTGTATAAACACTTTTTTTGCGTTTTTTACGTTTTTTTGTTTTTTTTGACCACTCCCATAATGCCAAGTAGGTTGAGTGGACTTTCTCATGGCACCCACTCCTTCTATGGAGTTGATCCAAAATCCTCTTCAGCATACTTTTCCTTTGGCAGTTCCTTGAACACTGCATGGATAATCCTTGGAGGAGAGGGCTAATGCCCCAGATCGCCCCCTTGAGAGCCGCTATCCTCGCATCCCTTCTGCAGAGCTCTCTCCTCTCCCTGGTGCCGTCCCCAGCAACACAATAATTAATGAGCTCAACCAGCCTATCACTGCAGAAAACTCCCTCCCCAATCTCCATTATCCACATCATGCAATGATAATTTGACTTACGTAGGTGCTAATTTCATATAAGTTAAAATGCAATTAGGAAAATGTGTCTTTTTGACGGGCAGAGGGATTAATGCTAAGCTGTGGTGCCACCAGTCTTCAGAGGGTGCAGGCTTATACTGGGTATGAAGGCCCTGGCTTGGCAACACCCATTATCGGTCATCACATTAATAACCCCATATTTCACTTCTCCATTTGATGTGCTACATTTAATTAAAGTGTGAGGTTGTGTGACGAATTAATGGCTAATTGGAAAGCACCTTTTGAACATTCCCTTTGCCCTACACCAGACGGGGTTTGTTATGGGGTGAGAGAAGTTGTCTTATTTCTTTTACTAAGCCAAAATTCAACCTTCCATTGTTAATGTTCTCACGCTGCTAAAATTGACAAATTTAGTACAAAGTGAAAACTTCTTCCATGCATCACTGTGTCACCTCCAGTGTGTACAATATTCTTTTCATAACTTTTCTGTGTCAATTTAGAAACAAAGGATTTGCCCTCATTAATGTTGCAGTATTATCAAGTACTGTGTTTGTACTAAGTTTAGAAGGCATGTTGCATATTATAAACAGATGCACATACCCACCTGCCTGCTGACAGTCAAGGTAAAAGCCCTGTCTGCGCTGATATTACATATTATTGGAAATGTGGACAACTGGCCTCCATCTCCTGTTTGGAATCTTAAACATATGCTATTCCAGATTAATTTTAAAGCTCATAAAAATGTAAATCTGCAAAACAGGGGTGGAGTATGCGTAGAAAATGATTTATAAATACCTTAGACAAACTGTGTATTTCTCATGTATGTGTTTCTCCCTTTGAAGGCTGGTGGCTGAGAATTGGAGCTAATCTGACATTTCATACATGTCAAACTATTCAGAAAGATATTTGAAGATTGTGAGGTTATTTCCTCTCCTACCTCAGCATTCTCATAGTGGTAGGAAGATGATACTAATGGATTTGCAGAGAAGTGGTATTAACAAGTTTACTCACACATTGTTTAGAGGCTGAAAAAGCTATTTTAACCTCGGCAATAACCGTGCAGGATATTGAAATATGATGTATGCTCAGTGGAGTTCCTGGATTCTACATATTCCTGAAGACTTTTGTTTCACCTGCTGCTCTGTTTAGATCCCGTCTCTCCTGCCTAGAGTGTTTGTCTTGTGTGTGTTCTGCTCTGAAGGAGACTCAACTAATTAAATTTGCTTAAGAGCAGCAGTTAAACTAAGTCCCATTACAAACAAGTTGGCCCCATTTACTCTCTCAACCTTTGCCAAATTAAAGCCTTGATTCAAAGTTGCACTGAGCTTGTCACACTGTTGGCTGTTTTTCCCCATTCCACACCCAGCCTGCATCACGCTCGCGTCTATATTTTTTCATCATTTGTACCTCACACTGTGTAGTAATGACTCCCTGGACCTTGATTAATGCAAGTATTGATTTATTTGTAAAATGTGAGATTAGATGAATGGACTCACTATTCACTATGCACTATTTCTCAAAATGCACTGGCATATAATTAAATTGTCTGTTTATATTTTATGACTGTACACATTTATTAAATATCAAACTCATGTTTGTATTATTTTACCCACGGGACAAAATACTCTTCAGTATATATACAGAGAGCAAAGGTTAAGTACCGATATCCATGGTGGTTGAGGTTAATCTGAAAAAACAACTTTAACACATGAATGTTTATGTAAAATAACTCTTTATCTAACTATAAAGCAAGGAATCTTTTGTGTGTGTGTGTGTGTGTGTGTGTGTGTGTGTGTGTATTCTTTGCATATCTCGAGAGCCATTCTTCTGATCTACTTTGCACTCGGCGGGTGTATTGCTGGGGACGCAAAGGCCTGCAGTGTCGAATTTGTTGCAATTTAGAAATGCGACACGTTTAATACTAATAAGCTTTATATAAACAAGGACCAGCGGAGGATTGCTGTGACACATCGATACATTTAATCATTGTATGCCATAGCAACCCTATCCTTGAACTTGAGAATCACTTTTTTTTACTTACATCTAACTAACTATCTAAATAACTAATAACATAGATTTATTTCATCACTGGAGTAATATGCACTGATTGGAGACCCTACGGTATGTCTCACCGTGATACCTGATTGATCTCTATTCAAACTCCTACTGTTAAATATACCTGAGATAAATAAATAATATATGATAACAATAATAAATCATTACTAAAAGGCTCAAACTGGTATTCAAATACAAGCACTATGTTGAGGAACTATAGATCACTGGGACTGTTCTATTGAAGTCCAATGTGACATTTTCTTGCATATTTAACAAAAATGTTACTTTAAGAACGTAATAAAAAAAAATGTTATTAACAAAAAAAATCTAAGATGAATTATACAGTTAAAGCTAATAACCTTTTGGGAACTGCCTCGTTTTTAGAGTGCCATGCTTTTATCTTCAAGTGAGTCACCTGATCCCCTTTCTCTTTCCCTTACATTTGGTACTTTCTCCTCTGTCCATCATCCCTGCTATAGCTATAAAAAACACACACACACCACACACACACACACACACACACACACACACACTCTTTTACCATTTCTGGGTACTGGGATTATGGACTGTGTCCCAATGCATCCATATTTCAGAGTTGTATCTCTGGTGTCACTCTACATCTTGTCTGTGGAAGCAACATGGAAGATCCAGCTCGTGTTTAACCATGTTTATGTTGCTGACCCAGTTACTTGATTCTTGCAGCGTTAGATATGTGAACAGGGTGGGGCAGCAGCCTAGGCATCATTTATTTCAATTTAGCTCTCCATTACAAAGTATGGACACACACATCGAGGTGTACATGGCCAAACATACACACATGGATGCAAATACTTCTACACCTCGACATGCATGTACATGTGTCATGCACTGTTCAGCACAACCTTGAGGTTTTAATGTCACACTAGGTATGCACACCTATAGATATTCTATAGATGCTCTGGAGAACAAGCAGTGAGCTCATAACTGATGGATAATTGAAGACCTGTGTAGAGGAAGTGGTTAGATAACCAGGAGAAGATAGAACCATGAGGAATGCTTTAGCGTTTCATTTAAAATCCAAGGTATTCAATAATGTAGAGAGCCCTTTGAAAGCTCAGTCGAGTATTCAAGCACAGAGGCTGTCAACAATGTCGGGAAAGTTAAAGGCACAGCGTGTACCGCGCAGTATTTGTGACGGGTTTGGAAACCTGTGTGGTGGTGCGTATTTTTGTGTGGCTGTGACGAAGATGCAGATGTATGTGTGTGAGAGCATGCTAACATATGCTGTTGTCGGACATGAAATGGCATGAAACAACGTGGTTAATTTTTTTTTTTTTTCTGCCATGATTGGTTTTATGCCTTTAAAATCTAAACTTTAATGTTGTAACTATCTCAACATTGGTAGCCATCAATGCTGTATTGTCATATTTCTCAGAAGTACTGCTCCATCCACAAACTTGTAGTCAGCCATTCATTTAAACAACCAAATGATGTCATATGTAATTCTCTGATGAAGTCACGATCAATGTTCAGGCTGTTCACTATTATCATGTATACCGTCTGCTTTCCTGTGTGGTTTGTTTCCATTTCCTGACATTTATTGTGCTACAAGTCATTATAATGGTGACTCGGAATTGCATTTGGCACTTATATAGCATGTAGTGCTATGACATCTTTCCATTTTCTGTGAATGACGTTTCTGAATCCTGCTGTTTTGTCTTTTAAGTCATTGTGGCTATTCCTGGTGTTGCTCACAACTGAGTTGCCTGCTGTAACTGCACAACAAATGTAACATCCATGGCCATTCACATGGCCAAATCAGTATTGCGTTACACCAGTTGGTGAGAGTAAATATACAAAATAAGAATTTACATAAACATAATATTCACATAACAAAATAGCGTGTACACTGTTTTAGGGATGGAAATTAATTTATTAAAGGCTGAAACAATTGAAAGATAAAGTATGTTACGATCTCAGTCATATCACCCTGTCCTTACATGTAGTCTTTGTCTGTATCTGTGTTTCATATGGAGCTTGATGAGCGTTTCTGACCTTTTTTAAATTAAATTGTGTCAGCTTTCCCCTGTAAAGTGCCCTACTGAGTGTTTGGACCCACTATAGACGGCTGGATCCCCCAGTAATGAGCCATGTCATCACATGTCTGCAAACACACACATACACACACGGCTCATTCACCACCCTTGAGATTTTCTATTTGTCTTGTGGGTCTTAAAAGAGAGATGTTCCCTCTCTTGTGTCAACAACAGGTGTACTATCTCATGTGGAACATCTCTATCTAATCTATTTATCAGCTTTAAGATGGGCTATCATGATCTTGTGCACATCTACACAGGTAATTATTGAACAATACAATATTCATTATTTACCCTAGATCTCTCTGACAACACATCCATCTGTCTGTCCTTCATAAGTCTGCTGTCAGTCAACCTGTGACACCGCTTGTCCTTGTTGCAAAGCTTGTTGCTCGGACAGTGCTGTGTGATTGATGTATTCGCAAACCTTTACTGCTTTCCGGCTACGCTGTAAGCTGACTATAGGAGCTACGAATTTTAAAAATAGTACTCGCATCATTGGGTTGTGTCTCTGGGCCTGTGTGCAGGTCTCTGAGGTCATTGTCATGATGTTCTCACTCTGAAACTAAGCCAGACAGCTGACATCATTGACCAGCTCCCTTTTCTCTCTTCTGCTGTCAAGATGACACCATTCCTCCTTCCTTCAGCAGCAGACGTGGGGAGTTTGCTGGTCTTGGCAGTGTTGGCTGTGGAAGTAATTTGAATGCACACTTCTTAGGTCCTTACATAGATATGCTAATCCATTCCATTAATCTTGTCCCCTTGCATTTAAACGTGGGAGCCATATGCCGCACCAGTTGCTCCTCAGACTTTAAACTCTGTTAATGCTTTGCTGTTTTGCTGGGAGAGAGCAATCTGCTTGAAAATATAAAAAATCCAGGACATCACTATGGTAACTTCCCATGACCTCCCACTGTGTCGGATCAGAGCTATCTGTAGGTTAATTAGGCTGACTGCTATGAATCCTCCCCCTCCCATCACCCTCTATGAGTGGTCCACACTGGCCGCTGGTTATACAGTGAGCCATTGATTGGATTGGTCCCCTCATCCTCTATTGCAGTAGGACAATTTGCAAGTCAGTTGTTTATTTGAGCACCCTAAAGAAAATGAGTTGAATTGGCTTGCCAAAAGAACTGAATGAAATTTTCCAACCACATGTGGTGGCTGGATGGTTTCTGTACAGTTCAAAGTCAGCCTATTAAATTGTGAAGTGGCTGCCAGCTTGAGAGAAAAGGCCCTAAATTTACTCACTTACGCCTTGACGAGCCTGAAAGTCAGTATTATATTAGTCCATGGTACAAATCCAAACTTTAAGTTCTGCTGTTGGATCAGTATCAGTACAAAGGTGAGCTGCTGATCCACTTAATCTTAAAAAACAGCTTATCCCTCGTAATATGAATATGTAAGTGTGTGCCATAATTATTTTATAGGCCTGTAATTCGAAAATACTTAAATGATGATTAATTCACAAGTTTCTCATAATTCTATTGGTAACCCATTATGTTGAGACTTTTTCTCAATACAATCTTACTGTCCTCTGTACTGTAATTATTTCTAGTATCCCCCAATTGAAAATGTGCTACACATCAATTAATGTACAAGTCCATGATTTTCAAATCCATCATAAATCCATTATAGATGCTTATTAAGTATAAGCTGAGTGAAATTTAACTATAGTTAATATTTAGTTAGGAAGATGGGTAAACGTGTTATTCCTTTCAATGCTGCAAACCGATCTTTGCTGAAAAATCATGTAAGTATTGGAAGAAGTAGTAGAACAACTATAAACTGTATATGCTGCATTTCCAAGGCAAGGTACTCAACTCAACTCCCTCTTTTTACTTTTTCTATTAGCAAAAGTTGTGGATAGTACCTGGTACTTTTTTGGGACTAACTTGGTTGAGGTTCCAAGCAATACTAGAAGGTGGAGGTGAAACACTGCAGGCCGCTGATTGGTGAGGGAGAATCATCACTAGCGCCACACCGGACATCCTCCTCAAACCAGCTACCGTCAGTATTCGCAATAGCAATTATTTTTTATTCACTTTAATACAACTACGCTGTACAGTTGACGAAGTGCAGACACTCCTCTGTCTGGTTGCTGATGAGAGGATTCAGCGAGTGTCACATTGAAGATGATGTCATGGCAGTTTTACTATGGCATCACTATGGCAAACAGCTGAGAAAAAAAAGGCTACTATCCGCAGTAGAAAAAAAAATTGAGAGAAAGACCTGGTACCAAAAGTAAGTTGAGACGATCCAAAATATGCAGGGGAAATAAGGCATTAGAAATCTTATTTTGTGCAACAAACTACTCCACAGTGGCCAGTAGAGATGATGTGTACTTTACGCGCCTGCAGCTGCTTCACAGTAAAAACCTTCCGTCGCTGCCAATGACTGCTTGAAATCAAATGTCCAAAAATATATACGGATGAAAAATATAAACTTGCATATTTGTGGTGTTGACAATTGCTTCTTCTGAATACATAAGCTACATTTTGGGCTTCCTGTACAGTATATATAAACATAGACCATAGCTCAGGAGGTTTACTCTGGTAATTAAAAACTGTTCAGTACATGGCACACATTGCACTACTGTTTATCCACTGTGTAAATTCATGTCACCAGTAGTTGTAGAATTTGTTTTGCCAGCTGCAGTTAGGTTGTTGTGGATTTACTTCAGTAAGTCTACATTCTCTCTCCACAGCATTGTAGCTACTCTGGCCCTCTGACCATCACTGGTAGCTGGTAGCCACTTTATCAGCTTTATCAGGGACTGTGCTGTTTCACAGGGTCGGGTAGGGGAGAGCGAGGGGGGGTTGTTTTCTTTTTTCACTTCATGCTTTGGTAGCCACGGCTTTGTTGACCGGGGTCTGTCTGTCTGTGTACTTTGGGCTTGACATGAGGACAGTGCAGGATCAGTGGGAGAATCAGTGAAACATAACTTGACAAGAGAACATGAAGGTTCTCTCTGGATGAGGTTAGACAGAATAAGACTATTTCTCTGTGGGGGAAACATTTCATTCAGCGTTTGTTTGATCCTCTGTTACATCTTGCTTTACCTTGGTTGAGTCCCGATGCATGATTTGAGATGGCCTCTCAAAAGTCTCTTAACACACTGTTGATCTCTGAAGTTTCATTCCACCTTGAATTCTTACACTATTTGGATAATGAATTTGAGTTTTTTGCTCTAGCTTGTATTAAGAGGTGATACCGCTCTGGTTGTCACCATGATGGACACAAACATTTTGTACTTTGTGCTCTTTTATAGTAAACATATCTTGAGCTTAACCTCTTACTTAAAGGAGAACTCCACCCATTTTACATGTCAAAGTCAATTTACCATCAACACACCAGTCACCATACAGTACTATGGACTGTGAAATAATTGACTTAATTGACAATGTTTGGGTAATCTTGGCTTGGACATTAGTCCCTGCTGCATTGATTTTGATAGTTTTATTTTTAATCAGTCTCTCGCCTCTCAACTTTACTAAATTGCAAGACTAAATTGAGGGAGATCCCCTTTTAAAACAGTACTTAAAAAACAACAAAAGGGATTTTAATGGCAGCCAGAGATCTACCAGGCTTGTCAAAAAGATCAACAATAATAATAATACAATTTTTATCATTTGTGGTTCAATTTGTTTGGCCAGCGATGGCCAGGGTGCTACAACTAAAAGTAGCATCTCATAAACAGAAAATGGAGAAGAAGTGTTGTACAACTGAACAACGCTAAGCTTGCTTCAATGGAAAAAGAGAGCACACAAGGACACAAACAACAAAGTGGATTTTAAATTAGATCCAAGGCAGACAATGAGCAGAAAAACCCTTTGTTTTTGCATTGTTTAGTAGTGCAGTTGAATCCTTTTAAAATTTTATATATGAGAGTCTTACTGTTGTGATAAGTAAAAACAAGTTTTTGCAAATATAATAAGAGGGAAAAATCATCTCCATTTAGTCATCAGAGTGTTTTTTTTAGACACTCAGAGAACGCTTGAAAAACCATAGTTATGGTTACATTTAAACAAATATTTCCAATTAGGCTTAAATACATAAATAAACACACAACTGACATATTATAGGGGGCACAATGTTGAAGTAGTCTGGATACTGATAATCTTGCAAATATACAATACAGGTCACTCCTAATTTCAGAATATTTTTGCAATACACCATAAATAGTAGCATGACCATATTTGTCCTTAAAGAGGGATTTCACAATATCTCATTGTGACTGCTTCTCTCTAGTAAAACAGGATCATTACTAGTTTCATATTCAAATAATGATTACCTTTTGGAAGTTTACTGACGTGCTCTGACTACAGAAACACTGTGAACATTGACGTGTGTGTAAATATAATCTGCTCCACAAACTCAGATTTGTCAATTGGCTGCAGGATCTCTTGCATGGCTGGCAGTGTCACTGTGTGAGATGGCTGCTGTTGTGATGGGTAGTTGATTATGGCTCATCTGGCTGCCAGCACCCTCAATCAACATCCACAACTAAAGGGATGAGGAAGAGGGATGTTTCTTTGGGCCCTGGATTCTTTAAATGCCAGTGTGGAGACATAAGCCCCGTGCATTATTTCTCAGCTCAATTTTCACTGCTTTCTCTCTCTCCTCTTGCCTCGTTCATGGTCCTTCTCATTCTCTCCCTGTCAGCTTTCTACCCCACTTCCCCTTCATCAGTCTCTCTGCCACAATCATAGAGAAATGTTTATGAGCCAAGCTTGAAATCGTGACCCAAACCACCCTGTCCCCACGTCTCCGTCACCTGATGCATTTTTCTCTAACCTCCTGTCTCTATGCCAGAGTAAAATTGGCCAACCCTTAACATCTCCTACAGCCCCACCAGACAACCTCCTCCCTCTCCCCCTTGCCTGGCTCAACCCAGGCTGCCAGTCTGCTGTGCTGTTCTGTGCTCTACACGCTCCAGTGCGCTGTCGGTTGGTGACAGGCTATTTGGGATTTACCCACTGCTGCTGTGCCTGTCTCTTCATCTGCAGCCTTTCATGGCAGTAAAAAGCAGTCTCTCTTCCCCCTTATCCTTTTCCTCCCTT
>CALSBV010012220.1:2616203-2674129 GCA_943590825.1 Bovichtus diacanthus | reverse complement strand
TGTTATTGGGGGTATTCTCATTGCAGGAGAAATTTAGGTGAAAGTGTTGGCAACTGGAATCTACTGACAGTCAGATGCGAGCAGATGGTTGGGGAATATGGGGTGTAGGGGAAAGGGAGGAGGGTGAGTATTCAGAGGCGGGGTCGGCTGAGGGAACTGCCGTCACTGGACCCCTGTTCTGACAAGGTCGATCTCCAGGTCACTGCTGATATCTAACAAACTGACAGCAAATCCATAAAACCATAACACTTAAACAATAAAACATCAGCTCCTACAGCCCAATATGACATCAGATCACTGAAAAATGATGGACAGATAGTATTCTCCATATAGTATCTAACATTTGGAATTACATCTCACCAGAACTATGGGGGACATTTGAGTGACTGATGGCTTTTAATAGCAATCAGTATAAATCCATGGCATGCCAGCCAATCTGCTATGTGCTGAGAAAAGAATGTATGGCCTGGCATGGTGTTGAAGATTTACTGGTTGGCAAGTAGCAGTGCTGGTTGTTTAGATTATTTGACAATTCTTAATGATCAGGTCCTTGATCCTGTATTTCAAGGCAACCCTCTTTTTTTTATCCTCCATCAGTAGATAAGATAAAAGGGACTACACAGAAAGACTGATATGAGGTTTTCCCCCTCGCGCTCTAAGTTAATTGAGGGATTTGCCATGACCCAGATGAATATTGATTCCTAATGGAAACCAGACTTCAATTGTCAAGTAGGTCTAGCAGACCATTGAAGCAGTCAATGAAAAGAGCGTTGATGCATCTCACCACATCCAAAACGGTTAAAAGTCTTTAGGAATATATCACACAAATTGTACATTTGTACTGAAGTGTGCAAGTTTTGATCGGCCAAGTTGTCATGTGGCCAGCATGAGGTGGGATGTGTATTTAAACTCTTTAGGATTTAAAAAGTCTTGCAAACTGCTGTGGAATCATCAAGTTTATTTCCCTGTACTTTGTAAGCTGCTTAAGTCCTGTGCCAGCTTAGCATTGCCATATTAACATCACCCAGTGAGACAGCTCTGACAAGCTCCCTTCCTCCACAGTTGCCTCATGCTCCTACTGCCTGACTGGCAATGTAGGAAAGAAAAAAAAGTCTTATGAACTGACACACACAACCACATGAATACATATGAGCACACACCTTTTGCCACACACACACACGCATTTTGATATCAAACAACACTTGTGCAAGCTCTTACGTTTGCCAAAAGAGTTTTTTTCTTACTTAAATGACTGAAAAACGTGTAGCTGAAGTAAGTAGATGCAATGATTGACAAAGCTTAATGTCATGTTACCAGCTGATCAACGCCATTTGCCTTCGTGTCTTTGGCTGGATTCCCTATTTCCTCACTGCTGAGTTTCAACTCCTGTGCCAATGGAAATCTAGGGATGTGGAGAGCGAGGATTATAAAGTCACTGTTAAGCAAACATATGAACACAACACAGTTTAATGCATGAGGCGACTAATTAATGACATGTCATGTAAGTAGTTTGCATTACATCATCTTATATGATGAGACCAGCTGCCCTTGGACTTTAATGAGTACGCTTGTTAAGTTTGGTTAGCTGTTTGACAGTCACCATGTTATCTTTGCCTGTGTGCTTTTATGTGTCATAGTTGTAAATACTCTTGTCTGGGAATAATGGGCAACAACTAATTATTACTTAACACATAATGGTGCCTATTTTTTTTTTTTACTGTGTGCCAGATGTGGTAAAACACCAGTAGGGTGAGTGACAGCAACACATTATTTACAACAGTCTGACATCTGATCTGTGTGTCAGTCTCACCAAAGAGAAACGGAAAGATTATGTCAGATGTTTATTGTAAGGTGTAAGACACTGTTACTTAGACGTTCAAGCTGAATTAAACTGTATTTCACTGAGAGCAATTATAGCACATGTCAAGTGTGTCAGAGCGAGAAGGGTGTGGATGAATATTTTAACAAAATGGTATTTGCTTTAGTTCAAACTATGTCAAAGTTATTGATTGGATTGCTGTCGGTTTCTGTCAGGTATTTTCTGCTATGTAGTTTGGACCCCATGGAGAGTTTTTTTGTTTTTATGCGAAGGCACAATTTTTCCCCACATCCCAACGTGAGCAATTGCTCTCTTCTGAGATACAATGTGAACATGGGATGAGCCTCAGATTATGACAGGTCCAGCCTTTTGTCTCCTTTCCTGTCAGTTACTAAATTTAACATGCATAAGCCTCTTACCAATACACAGGCAAACAAGACGGGCTTTTATTGGTTGTAACAAAACAAAGGTATCATTATTATTGAAGAAATAAGCAATATGCAAAATGATGTTTGCCTGTCAAACTGATTTCAGAGGCATTGCAAAGCAATACATTCGGAAAGTAAACATGTAATTCTATTCATGACATTCTGTATATTCCCTCAATATTATAACATTTATATTATATGCTAGGCTGGTTTTCCTCTGGAGGCTCTGTCGTCTCAAAGCCTTCTGTTTTCATAATAAAGACCTTATAATGGTACTCTACATTTTCATATTGCCTTTCACCAGCAATTTACCCATTTTAAGCTATTCCTATCACCCACATTTTAACATAAAACCAAATATTTACTACAGACCCCATCTTTTCTCAGCAAATGATGCTAGAGAGAATGGAACCGAGGGTTGGTGTGTAATTTATAATATACAGTGTATGATTTGTCTGGGTAATGAGAACAGAGCTCTTTTCTATAAACTATTCCACCCACCGCACGCCCTGATTGATTAGGGCCTGGCGAAACAAAACTCACTGGATTCATGCCTGCCTTAATGCTCTGGACCCCAAGAATGAACATTAACCTAGATGTGTTGCAATAAAATATGCACCTTCTTGTGCCTTGTAAATCACAAAGTGGGCAGGGATCACAGTGAAAGTTGCACTGGTGTGATCAGGGTCAGCCCATTTTCTCCTTTCTCTCTGCTTCTACGCCTCCTCGGTCTGACTTCCTTTCTGCTGAGACAGTAAGAGCATGTCAAAGACAGACCACAGGGTGGGGTAGGAGGACACATAACCAGCCATATGTCTTCACTCTGCAGCACAGCAGCCATGGGGGGAGATGGGAATACTGCCTAATCTATCGCACAGTTTGTGAACAAATGAACGCAGATCTCATTTGTTAACCTTTTTCTTAGAGGCTGTATTTCATACTTTATATCTGCCTTAATTGTGGGTTCCTTATTTAGGGACCACTTTTCAATGGATTAATGTTTAGCTCTACAGTCCTTTGTTTCATATTTTCCTAGAAGAGAAACATTAGGACAGAAACAATTAATGATATGTATTATAAAACCAAAAAGACATGCATTACGTCTTAATAGGTTTTGATAGCCATATGCATTCTTTTTGTTTAGCATTATATCCCATCGTGTGGGCGCTATACTGTGCCCTGAGGCTGTATCGTAGGTGAGTAATGGCAGTGCAAATGTAAACACCGAGTTTGGGAAGCCGTTCAATCATAGGCTCATGTTGAGACCTTTAATATTCAACCTGAATCTCAGTTTGACATAAACTTTCATAAAATTGACAAGAGAGACATATTAACACAGCCATTCCTGAGGGTAAAACAAAAAGGCCTGAACAATACACACACACACACACACACACACACACGCACACGAGACAGGAAGACAAACAGTTTCCCAGATCAGCGTGCCACATTAATGCAATTTAGACATGAGTAACAGCGAGAAACAGACAGCATATTATTAACTAATGGCTTTGGTTTTGCAATCCATCTAACAGCAAATGTGAATGCTGATATAAAAAACATTACTAACCGTGCTTGGATATGTATCCACTGCAAAGAGATGATCGTAAAACAACGAATGCAAAGAAAGGGCTATTTAAGAAATTACTGAAATACGTCAGGTCCTGCCATGATGTTTAAATTGGATGGAGACAAAATAAAGTGTTGACATCGCTGTAAAGCAGTTGCCAGTGGTGTGACATGACAGACAGCTGACATCGGAACAAGAGCAGCATAATAAGGTTTGTGTTTATCTGTGTGAGTCTTGACAGCTCTCAAATGTATCAATCAACAATATAAGTCCCTCGAGTTTTCCTGAGTGACACGTTTCATTGGTTGCTGCAACTTTTTTCGCCAAGGATCATCTAATACTTTGGTCTACTGGTGTCAGACATGTTCAGGTTCAGTGAGATCAATGATTGAAATGCAACTGATTAAGGCAATTATAGCTTAGTAATCATGTTTTGATTTGACTTCCTATGACATATAATTGTGCTGGTTCACAAATTGTTGTCGGAATCAAATTCTGCTTGTTACCTTTGTTCAAATTGCAAATACAGGAAAAGGTTAAAAAAAAAAAAAAAAAACAGCCTTTAGCTTACAGAAGGCCATATTGTAACATAAAAAGTTTTTTCACATTAGTTATTTGCCTTAAATCTTTTTTCTTTCTCACTGACAGCAATATGAAATTCTGCAATGCGTATTCTGGTTTTCTCTCGCTCAAGGATCTACCAATCAGCAGTATCTGTTAAACTGCGGTTAGACCGCCATCAAAAAGAAAAGGTAAAAATTCAGAATTGCACATTAACCAGAAGGAATAAGATGTACGTTTCACAACCTGACTTGCAGCCTGCAGCGGTGAGCATTCCTGGGAATGAGTGCCTGAGTGTCTCTGGGTTATTACTGTGCTCGTCCTCCTTGGATGGAGCTGGTGGCAGGAGCTGCTCAGAGGTATAGGGAAACTAACAGGATTAACAACTCCATCCCCCACTCGCCCACTTTGGCCCTCACATGTGCATATATGAGGCCATTTCTATGGTAATGCTCTGTTTACATGAATGGGAATAAAATCTATTATTTGCCATTTTAGCCATAAAAGCAAATGACAAATTGTGTGTTTTTCTGCTTTACCAGATTCCTATCAGCTTTGTTCCTGTTTTTGGTTTTCCAATGAGAAACAAATTGATGTCTACACTCTTGATAAAGAGACCCCCAGGACAGTAAATAACTGCTGTGCAATCTCACTCCCGTCTCAGGAAGCTTTCCCATCCATAGAGCTGGCTCTACCTTTGCATTCATTCATATTCCTAAAATAAGACATTCTTCTTTTTCCCCTCACCTTCATCTTTGAAGCAATATTTCTGTAAGTGGTTTCCCAGCAAATTTATAACAGTCCTATTCATGATATTCATGAACAAAGAGCTAAAATATCACCGTCAACATAATGAACAGCTATATATACATGTAATACATTTGTGGAAACATAAAAACATGTTTCATCCCAGTATATATTGATACATTGGGCATCACAGGGAAAACCAGCAGGGTGCATAGTCCTGTTTATATGTTTCTGTCCAAACTACATGGTTTTAATTTGTCAGCCTAGTTGTTGTTGTTGTTGTTTTCCACTCATATGCGTATCGCCAACTGTCAGATAAGTATGGATAGCTGTATGGCTAATGTGTACAGTGAGACTATAGCAATGTTAGCTATACCCCTGATGACTCTTGACTTGTATCTAGAGAAGTTAGGAGCACAGTAATCTTTCGAGCAAAGGAACAATTTGCGTTGATATAAAACCCCTTTGAAAAATCCCAACATATTTGATGGACCTCAGGAAGATATTTCAGTGGATAATATTAAATCTCTGTGGATTATTTTGCCAGTCTCTAGTGTAGAAAATACACAATATGAGCACCCTGAGGGGAAGATAGTATTAGTTAAACTGCCCACACTGTTTGATCCTAAGTTGGATTTTAATGGCGATTGAATTTTGTACTATAAATAAAAGTAAAGGAGACAACACACTGTACATGTAAGGATTCTTCGTGATTTAAGAGATCTCTGTTTGTGCCTTAACGTAGTAAAGCCACCAAAAGTGTATGTGCAGTAAGAGGTGGTCTGTGCAGCTGCAAATGCAAATACAATTTCAAAACAAATGATAAAATTGCATGGTGCCACATGATCTGTGTAAACACAACCTCAGCTGCACCGCTCCATCTACTTTCGTGTGAGCAGTTTCCTTTGGAGGTATTATACAACAGGTGTTGGTGCAAAGATATCACTTGTTGTGCCAAACAAAATTGGTTGATGTTACCAACAGCTTTGTACCAGAAAAGCCATTTTGAGCCATTGTGTCGTGTCTCCCTTCTGTATTGAGTCAAATAAAATGAAAATATTTTCAGCATTATGGTTAAAATGGTCTAGCATGAAGCAGCTCCACAATAAAATAGTTTATTTTTTTCTGATTTGTAATCTATATCTAAAATGATTAAGACACTAGTTCTAATGGGTAGTTTCATTGTCATGTACACACTAATTTGCAGAATGTAAATGTTACCCTGTGTATACTGAGGCTACATAGAAACGATGATTTGTTATCCTTCCCTGTCACAAAACACAATGACGTCATTTTTGAATGTGTGAATTTTTTTTATTTTACTCTGAATGAGTGCATTGCCTCAGTTACTGTTTGGACTGTCTGCGTGTTGGTTAAACAACCCTGAGGGTTTAACTGGTTGGCACAGCTCCACATGGAGGAGAGACTGGTGAGTTGGCTGCTGTCATGTCTGCTAATAAAGACATCACATCCAATGGGCATTCATGCTCACGTCCTTGGTTGGCATGACAAATAATACCATTAACCCTACCTCCCAAAGCAGCCATTTTGATTGATGTGCGAGCAAAAGTGAACGGAGCGTATGTTTGTGTGTGTGTATGGGTTTAAACCCACAGTGGTCTTTATTGCTGTGACCTTTCTTGTCTGTATGCAGCTGGTCAGCATTCCAATTAAAAGTGGAAATGTTGCATGTGATGATAATGGGGTTGAAGCTTGGATCAGATGTTTGTCTGATGCCTCTACAGATTTGCAAAGCGGTTTTACTGCACACACACATGGGGTGCCTGTGATATATCACCAGGTGGCAGCATTTATGTACAGTATAAACAGGAGCTGCAGAGGATCTGAATTCCTGCACTTAACTCTATACACCCCTATAGCTTGGCAAAGACATGGTTTAGGATTCTGCACATTCCGTATTATAAATAAAAAATCTAATTTCTGAGGACGAGATACCCCAATGTCTCATAATTAAAAAATGGAAGACATTTAATGCGAATAAAAATTTAATGGTTCATTCATAATTTACAACAACAGATGGGCATTTTGGCACATGGGATTGGATGCATGTGAAATGCTGTCACTTTTCAGGGGATGTTGTGTGCTTTGTATGATTATAAAGTGATTGGGTCATTTTGTTTTGTTTACTCTAAAAATAATCTACTGTCCTCAGAAAAATCCAAAGGTCTTTGAGTGTACAATTTTAAAGTTGCTGAAGGTCAGTGGTCATTTAAGACAATTCTGAAGGTAATTCACACAAACGCTGATGATGGTCGCATTTATATACAGCAGTCAAAGGAACTGTGCTTTTCTTGTCTGAAAAGAACAAGTTGTCCAACTTTTCTCAACTTCTTTCTGTGGATTTCACACCAGCAGAGACTATTTACTCATGTAATTGATGAAGGGCAAACTCGCCTACAGCATTAATGATTTCAAATGTTAGTGTTGTGCCATATATCAGTGTAAGACAGTTTCACTCTTTTTGTTGGATCATGTCTAAGTGCGACACCAACATATTTATTGTGCTTTTTACCAATAGAAAGAGTGAATTGTGTGCACTTGTGGCCTTCCAGAGCTATGTATGTCACCATTAAAACTGTCATTAAGCAGATAGCCAATTACACATCTCCTGCATTTCACCCCTATCACCTCCAGCAGCCCCCCTTCAGTTTGCCCTTCAGTCGGTGAATGATGTGTGAGCCAGAAGCACTGAACATGACTGAATGTGGATCTGACTGTTTTAATAAAGGAAATTGCAGTCAGAACACTCTGGACCCAAATCAGATTTGAGTGACAATGATTTGACTTACGGCAAGACATGCTGAGAAGTCTTTGTGTCCTGTGCTGCACGTGTGTGTGCGTGGCTACGTGCTTGCACACACACACATACATATGTGTGATTTGCGGGGCTGATTGCATTAGGTGCTAGGAGTTAGTCCCTGTGGAGGAGCCACATGCTCGTTGTACCCCAGCTGTAGCTGAGATCTAATATTCCTCCGCCGGCACCATTATGTCCTTGATGGGCCAAACCCAATCTTCTGCTTCTTTGTGTCTGCCTGGCAGGGTGGAGAAATGAGCGAAACATTGTGTGATGGAGCACGTTGTGCGCTACATACATTTCTTACGAAGCGGACCAGGTTCAAATTCGGGCTAGGGTAACTTCAACTCGAGATGTTTCTGTTTTCTGTTGCGTGTGGGTTGCTGAGAGGTCAAACACCAGTCTGAATAGTGACACTTTAAAAGATTACTCTAATAGAATCACAGTCATATACAGTAGAGCTTTTTTCTGATTCATCTTTTGTATTCTGTTTTGCCAGTGTGCAACCATTTCCGTTTGTTGTTGTCGTTGGTGTTTTGCTTAAGGTTTGTTGCAGCAATTGTTGCAGAGGCATGGTGTAGTGTGGGTGGGCCGGACAGAGGGCACTAACGTCACCTCTTTTAAAATGGCCACAGTGAAAGCCTCCATTAGTCAGCGTACACGTTCTGCTCAATATCTCCATCTACACAAACAGCAGTCCTGACAAACTGACAAGCATCGTCCTTACTCTGCGCACATCAGTTTCATTAGGCCAATTCAGTCTTCATTTTAATATGCCCCACCATGCCAGATGGTCTAAGTGCAAACTATATTCCCCGTTTAGGGCTAATTCTACAGCTGTTGCATTTGTTTAGCATATAATGAAAAGACTCTGTCTATGTTAGGAGACACAGTCCTTTCTGATCCCTCTGTGTGCTTCCGCTATAGAGGAGAAATTGGCTTTTTCGGTGTGTAATCTCACTCCATTGTCTCTGCTGATTTCCATTATTGTCATCAATTCATAAGCAGTTAGGAGGGTGCCATGTTAGATTGACAGTAGCAAGTGGAGAAGCAATTAACACAAACAGCTGGTTAGAGAAAGAGCGTATCATCCATGAGGGACAAAAAACAAACACTGTCTTCATCTTGGGGCAACTGATACAAGTTGTTACTGTAGGTGTACATTACGGTATAATATATATATTTAATATTTACAGTAGTTTAAGTAGTACATTACAAAAAATGTGCCATTGTTTGACATATGTATCCCTGTATAGGTAGTTGAAATGAAAGTGATTCAGTAGCAGATAAGTTTTCTTTTGCAACTGGATATTTACAATATTTAGATAGGATTTTGTCTCCAGATTAAGTTTCAAATTATTAACTTTACCCTTGGATAGGAGACGGGCAAACATGTTGAACAAGTTAACTTGCATGAGTTTGGACCGATGGATAAAACCTGCAAACACCTCATGTTAGTTGGATCATGCTGATCATTACTACTGTACAGATGAACAAAAACATAACTATATGCAGTTCTATGTACACTATGTATTCTTGAAGGTTTACAGTGTCTTTACCAGCAAAGTCATCCCATCCCTATCCCAGTGTTCATCCCATCTTGGCTGTGTGATAATATCATGCTATACTGAATTGTTATAGTTGCATGAGTTGTTTTATCTCCTACAGTTTTATATTTCTATTAAACATGTTCTACTGGTTATGTATTAGCATATTTTTGAAATAGATTTTAATTTTCTAAAATAAGAGAGACCATTGTATCCTATCAACTATTTCTATCAACTATGGCAATGAATCTTGATAACATATTTGGTTATGTGAATGATTAATAGTTTGTTGCTATGGTAACGCTTCATTCTGGCAGTTCAGCGAAGGCTATTGAAGATAAATTGCCCATTAGCCACATGATGACTGTTTTGCCATACAGTATGTGCTAATTTCTGACACCAGATTTATGTGCCGTTATGAGCAGCAGTTAAGACACGTTTTCTCTATACTGAGGGGCAGATTAATTTCACCGATAACCTGCTTGTTTACCAACATCTGCTTAATTAACCTCCTGCCTTGGCTGCAGAAGAGCTGCCCCAACAGACTACCAAGTGCCATCCTCCAGTCCAGGACAGCTGCCAACTGGCCGGCAGGTGACCACATAAACCCCTGGACCCGGGACAAGATTGATCACTCCAATAACACCTCAGGATTGAAATGTGTGAGATGATTGCTATGATGATTGGATGGCCCTAATAAACAGCAGGCTATTTTTGGGATAGCATCTCCCACTAGGTCATTTAGAGTCCACTGGGTCCAAACATTGCGGCTTTATGGCCAGATGTTTGATAACTGATACTAAGTTCTACTGCCAGGAATTTCAGTATCCTTAAAATTATTGTTTAATTAACAGTGAGTCCAAATATTAATTCAGTTTAATGGCATTTATAATATGCATAGGCTTTTTAAGACCTGTTTAAGTATCTTATTCTATTCTCAGTGGTTAAGTATGTACTACATATGCGGCAAAGTAAATATTTCAGGATTTTTGACAACCTGGGTGTAATTTTGACCATCATTCTATCATTTATAACATGACTCGCCAATGTCATTGCTGGAACCTGCAGCCGCTTCTCCAGAAGGTGTCCGGCTGTCCCCAAATGGCGGTCTTAAAAATCACATGACAGGTTGTGCCGTCTTCTTTCCGTTTGTTGCTCATCTATCAATGCTGCTCTCTTTGTTCAGGGTGTAACAAACAAATACAAAGCTGCAGTGGATGTTCACAAATGTTTGTGAAGAAACACACTAGAGAGTCAGTCAGTTTTGACATATTAGGTTGAGTATTGCAACTCTGTCATCCTAATATGTTTAACACTTTGATTTTGCCCAAGATTGTATTTGATTTTGATTGATCTGTTGGTTGGTGGATTGGATGATTGAACTGTCGTTTGGTGACATTCATAGAGAAATAGCAGCTGTGATCTGGACATTGTCAAGTTCACTGATGTTTCTGCTATTCGCTCTTTTCTGTTGTCTGCTATTTTATTTGGCCTCATCAGACTGTCAATCAGTCCAGATGAGTGTCATTATCTTCAAATCTGAGAAAATGGTTCTGTAGTGTAGCCAATCCCGTTTTGGTTTAGATTGTAAGCAACTGATTCTAACAGAGGGATTCTGACACATTTTTACCACAGCGGTATCGATCTGCTCTATAAAGGGAACAATTGCCGTCTCAGAGTCGCTGGTTTGACTGATAAAATGGGTAGGAAGCAGTAAACCTGATTTATAATGCTTTCGTTTTGAATTCTAAAACGCACATATTCAGCATTCAGCACAGACGCTTCATTCACTTTTCTTTGCGCCTTGCTAGGTTTCATGGCTAATGTCTGTGTAACAATACAGCATTAGACGGTATGACAATATCTTATGGCTTCTAATCATGAAATATTAAAAACAGCAAAGTGATTATTGAGAAATTATGCCATTTTCAATATCCACTTCATGCGCTGGAATTGTATAAAATGTTTTATTGATGTAATTTAAGCCCACCCCCCAAATGTTTTGATCTTGGCTTCAGGACATAGATGAACTTGTACTGATTGCGAGAGAAAAGGCAATAAGAACAAAGAAGTGGGGAGTAACCTTTGAAGATGATCTTCTTTGTCACCTCTCTTTGCCACCGGCGATGTTTCTAGTGAGGCAAAAGCTAATTTCATTAAGACATGGGGGATGGGATTTGTTCGCCTGAGAGTTGAGCGTACATTATATCATTATAGACTTAATCAGTGTTTCAGAGAGAGCAACGGGATGATCAATACATATTTCTGCAGGCGCTCATACCAAAACAGGGTACCTGGCTGAGAAATCAAATGGTGCGTACAAGATTCAACCGCTGAACCTCGCTGGTTTGAGGTGTCCATATGTGCAGTAATAGGAGTGAGAGCCTCTGCTTTCTTGAATCTACTTTCTGCCTCTGACGCTTCTATCATTGTCCTCCCGGCACTCGGGTGAGCAGTGCAAGGTAGACTGGAAGGGTGAAGCACTCAGAACATGACTTTATCTCTTTTCACCAGCTGCTCTCTGCTCCCATCTATAGAGGGAGCAGGGGAGGGGATTGAAATGCAGTGCAACCGTGCTGTTGCAGGGCTAAGTCACAGTGACAGTAAGTCCCACAGCAATGGAAACCAGGGGGAAGAGAGGGTGTTTACTACAAACCAATAATTATGGCTTACCTTTGCTGTGTGCCCCAACATGGCTGAGTGCGCTGCAATATAACTTCTGTGTCACAGCTTATCGCCACTATACTGCCTATTTTTAATGTTTACCCAGTCACAGTACTCCTACTGTACACACGAGTGATCGCAATACTGATGAAAGTTTATGTTCCTTTTCTGTAATGAAATTGCTGGGCTGCCATATACGGTTTAAATTAAAACTTGACTCTTGTTCTTTGGAGAAAAGAAAGTGCATATGTAACTGTGATCGTGTGTGCATGTGAGGCAGAGTGAGCATCAGCCTGAACAGGGGGAGGGGAGTAATGGTGCCCTCTGCTATTCCTAGTCAACATGTTAATTAAAGAATTATTAGCTCTGTTCCACATGTAGTCAGACGCTGGTGATTAAAATGAAAGACTATGTTCAGCCTTTTTTGTTCTAATCTATGAAGCTGAGCCTCTGATATGTAATCACAGCTGTGGTATCATTTAAATTAGTTTTTTTTTTTCTGACATTAAAACATCTCATTTAAATATTGCCACTGTGAAATCCAAGTTAGTTTGAGAACTGCCTTTGTTTGAGCTGACCTATTAAATTGCCAGTCACACAGGAGGTAGATGGGTTACACTCTGATTTGCACAGAAACATATGAAACCTATTGATTCACAGTTATAGATATAGGCTATGTCCCCTGAAACAAAGGTTAAAGGGAAACATGTCAAAGATATTTCACTTTTGTACATTGCTATCCGTATATCAGATAAGAGAACAACAGGATTGGGTATTATTTATTTATGCTGATTCTAATTCACATTTGATTGTGATTGTTATCAATTCCTGGTTCTCTTTTAGTATTATTTTTCTTCTTTTAGCTGTTTTAGGCAACCATAAACACACATTTGTCTTACTATATACTATATATATATAGTATATAGTAGTATATATATATATATATATGAATCAGGGGAATAGATTTTATAAAACAGAAACATCTTAAAAACCAACATTTTCGGCAGACTTTTGAAGTAAATGTGAGCATTTACTTTTTTGTTTGGGTATTGGTCCAGATTTTAGTGCCCTTTTTCCACACAGGGTTACGGGAAATAGACTGGGAAATGGGATCATTGAGCATTTTTAGTGCTTTAACATCACAGGATTTGCTCCTTACAATAAATGCTGGATTAGTGCAGGGGAAATGCCTGTACCTTGCAGAAATCTCAAGAAATGCAAAATGTGAAAAAAACATATTTTGTAAATGTTTTCTAACGTCATGTGTGTGTATGGATACAGTATGTGCATGGATGTTTATGTGTCTCTACTGTCACTATGTGCAGACAGGGCAGCCTTGCTGTCTTGTCTGCCCAACCATGGCAGAGTAGCAGTCACTGCTTGGCTCACACACCAGCTGCTGTCACGTTTCAGGAAACACTCTGACTCATTCAGTTTATACCCTTCACTGCCCATACACCTCCTCAGGCTTTTCACCTCTCACGGTTTACCAAACTGACATCACTGAATATGAAGAAAATTATAGGGTGAAGTATAGCAAGGTTTAATTATGGCACAACAGTAATTGTAATGTCTATAACTAAAGAAGAATCATAAGAAAAAAATACAAATAAAGGTTTGTCAGTAATACCAACGGTGACCATTTCCAAGTCCATACCAGCTGTCTGTGTGTATAGTAATCGTACATAAAGGTAATAATGAGTTTCTCAATTGCCTCACAAGACTCGAGGTCTCAATAATAAATCAAATAAAGTTAAGCTCATTTTTCCACAAAGAGAGGGACAGAAAATATTATATATAATATAATGAAGTTGTAGGGATTTGGTGACAATAAGCAGGCTTTATTGGTATACTATGACTTGAGCTGGAGTGCTAGAGGTTATTCAAACAAACCCCCTTAAACCAAACACAGAGCTCTGTTTCTGTTTACCAGCGTTAATGCTCTGTTATTTAGTGCCACAGGGAGCAGGGTTCGTCTGCAGGGTGAATATTCATTTGGGACTGACACCTGAGACTCCCAAGCTTCTTACGTAGCACATCCTCATTCTTCATTAAATGTGTGATGGATCCAGAGTATTGACTGCATTGTTTCAGTGAAATATCCACTGCAGACACATTCATTATTCACTTCTGAGTTCATTCACGATCATTTGTCTGTGTAGCTTTGTAGTAATGTGTTTGATATCGGGGTTTGTATGACAGTGCAAGGCAAACAGCATGGTAGTCTGGTTAAGTATTTAAAAAACAGCAGTACTGTGGAGGTCATGTGAACAAGATGACTTACAAAAAGTAACAATGTATAATAACAATGTGCTATAATACAACATTTAGATTTAGCACTGTAATTTCCCTTCATGTTAGTGCACTGGGAAGCATAGAATTGCAGCGCTCGTGCTTTTGAGCTTCCCCAGACTCTCCATTGTGTGGAATATAATGAAGGCATTGAGTGCTTCATGAAATCCATTTCCCTCTAGATCAATCTGGCCTAATGTCATCTGTCTCATTCACATCTAACTGCCTAGGACTGTATTAATAATTGCATCGGCTGTATTGATTTCTATTGACTGTCGGAGCGGCCTGTGTGAAACACTGTAGTCTTCAAGCGGCCTGACCCTAAATCAAGTGACATCTCATTAGAACAGACAGTGGCTCTTAAACAGATCTTTTACAGCTATAAAAATGGAAATGGCGAATGGCTACTAACATAAAAGAGGATTGTTTCTTCATTCTTTGCTGATATGTCATTCGCTGAATAAGTCAATATGTCCCCTCTGTGGTTGACAAAAGGTGCCTTGTCTATTTTTCTGTTATCAATTTACCTGACCACTATTCTATTTCTTTTTTACTCTAGTCACTGGCACCTTTATGAGGGAGACCTACCTTGTTCAGCATTCAGGCTTCAATTACTGGTTTGAGGCTGTATTTTGATTAAGATAGATTGTTTGGCCCATGCTAAAGAGGAAATGATGCATTTTTTGCAGATTCTTTGCTCATGCATTCATGCTATGTACCTCTTATTTTGACCTCATCCTAAACATTGATGTTGGGTTGACGTTATTCAAGCCTTTGTAGTCAAACAAAATTGCTGTAATTTTCCTGTAACCGTGTAAAACCTATTTGGACATTCTCCTCTGAGGTCTTACATTGACAAGTTATTATTTTTGCTTTCACAGAGCAGAGTGTTTTCTTGTTTAATTTATTTCACCATTCTGTGTAAACTCCAGATGCTGCACTGCGTGACAATTTTGGGAGGGTACATCTGAAACAACAAGCATACCGCATTCAAACCCACATGTCTGTAGATCACACATCTTTATTTTGTATCCCCAATAGTTTGGTTAAATAGTTAATGCATATTTCATCTGAATACATTACAATATGTACTGAATGAAAGCTTATGATTTGAGTTTGATATGATTTAAAGGGATCTTCTGGTATTTTTCAGTGTTCTTCTTATAATTGTGGCTATTTTGACCCTGGTTCATGCTCACTTTGCAGTCGCCACCTCTGTTGTAGAGATTCAGAAATATATTTTGAATCCTTGTCTCCGAGTCCAACCCAAAAGTATGCACAGAGAGTAGCCTTCTGGATTACTCATTGTAGCTGACTGCATAGGGATCTACTTCCAGTATAACATACCAAACTAGCTGCCTATTCATGTGCACACATTGCACTTTGTTTACATGAGTGAGGCTGAGGGTTGCTGTCGTTTTTGCATGTGGGAATGCTAAAGAAGTAGTAGCAAACAAAAGAAGATGTGTTTATGTTATTGACTAATGAGTGTTGCAACCCTCTCATACCCGCATTAGCATACACTGGTCATTCAGTTGTTGTAGGGTGCATAAAGCCTAATCACTGACATTCAAATTCTCCTTTTCCTTTTTTGCCTTTTTTGCCTCCGGATGACTTCTTCTGTCCTTATCTCAACTAGGTAAGTGCACAAATACATTTTTACATCATATTCTGTTGCTAGGACAAATATTGATATGTGTAATAAACCAAAGGAAGCCTGCCGTGATTGATCAAATATCACAGTGGTAAGAGGGCAGGACCTGTGGTTGTGAGCACTGCTTTTTTTCTCAATATAATGAGTAGCTGCTGAGTGGCTGCCACCATGGGTTAATCTCCCTCTTTGGCCTTCTTTTCTTAAGCACTGTAAAAATAAGTAAAACAAGTAAAAACGATCTCATGTTGACTGTAATTCATGTCTGTCCTACTGAGTTTATACCATCTAACACTTTGAGGGTATTAACTTAATGCTGAAAAAAATAAAGAAGCAATTTTAAATGTTAGACTCTTCCAGTTGAACATAATTTATTTGATATACATAAAGATTGTCATCATTAAGATCTTTTAAATAGTATTTTGCTGCATTTTGCTAACATATCCTTTAAATGGTTATGCTAAGCATAACACATTGTTCCCTACTTGATAGTTCTGAACACAATTTAAATACATAGTTTTATTTTACCCCATATGTTATACATACATTGCAATCGTATAAAACACACACAATTGACAAACAAGATGTTTAGGACTTTGAAAGATTGTCAGTTGAAACAATGACGCATTTTTTTTTTTACAGTGCAGCCCAGGCCAGTATAAAAGATAATCTGTGGCTGGATCTGGTGCTAAATGAGTGCTTTACGATTCAGTGCTGCTCGCTCATGGCTGAGCTCGATTCAGTAATGAGTTAGTAATGAAATTTGGGCTAGTGGATGCTGGGTAATGTGTCTAAGCAATGCGCAGGGGTTCCACGGCGTATGCTCACATGCTCACTTGCTTGTTGGGCCCTGGTTTCAGATGAAACCCCCACAGGTTTTAGTATTAGAGCAGAGGCCATCTTTGGGGAGTTGGGCTAACAAAGCCTTATTGCCTTCTGATAGAAGAATATTGACAAAGGACAGAGATTTTCCACATTTCACCTAGGCTCCACATGTGTAATGATTAATGATTAATGAGATAAATAACCTATCTAATGTCTCTATAGTAATTCTCTCTAATTTAACAATATGGCCATTCGCTCTCCTAACTCCCTTCTCTATCACCAGCCCTTTACATTCCAATCTTTCCATCAGACTGTTCTGCTGAAAGCAGCAAAATGGGTGTGTTTAATAGTCATTAGATTTGTAACAGTGACAGCTTCATGAATCCAGAAAGCCCCTTTATTGTGTTAGTATGCTCAACCTTGTAAATTCCTTTGTGACTCTTTGTAAATTTAAAGCATCAATTACACTGTGTCGTGAAGATCCGTAATAAATGTGTGGGGAAAGTGCTGCTGTGTGTTCCGACAGAGATCGTTGTTGTTCTTTCTTATATCCTGAAGCAGCCATGCATTTGAGAGAAAGTCTCTCCATGTTGTCACTGTGTAAATGCATTAGTATTCATCCCACTATTTTCATGATTGATTGACTATAAAATGTAAATACGTGCCCCCGCACAGTTCATCCTCAGCACAATTTAGAGGTACCGCTGTACGCATCAAACCTGAAATGATTGCACGTACGTTTGTATACTCAACGCTATTTCGATAAACAATCCGTCACCACTCTATGTCACATGAAATTAATATGTTGCCTTGTTGGAGTTTCCAATTTGTTCTTTGCAGTGCTGTGCTTTCTCTTGCTTTTGAGGATAAGAAGCCGTTTGTGTGGAAGTCAAGCCAATATAGCTACCATTGCCTCCACAATCTTTCACTTAGATATAAGCCACTTTCCTGCACTGCCGGAGTCAAACCCACCTAATCCACTGTGTGCATGCTTGCTTTCCTAGTTTGCCGCAGCAGTGGCGGTGACACTGGACATATATACAGCACAGGGCCACATAAAGGTTACCTGCACCTAAGGGGAAGAGGAACCCCTGTAATGACTAGTTGAGAGAGCTGGATGAAAGGAGCACAGCAGAGAATAGACACCAGAGAGCGGAGCTCCGCTGACCCAAGGATCACACTCTGGTTTGGTCCCTTGGGGATCACAACCAATTGTAGCAGTCCCATTCCCCTGGCCTCGCACACACACACACACACACACACACACACACACAGACGCAAACAGCTCTTGTTGTGGGTAAGGCTGTTCACAACCCTGCTATAACCCTGCCGCTACCTTTTTATAGAAGCCAAGGCTGAGGGTCTACAGGGATACGGTATTAAGAAAGAATTTAGATGCTAACTCTCCTTATAGTGCCCTTGGTGATATCGGTATTAAAAACTGCCCTTTGTATTTGTCACGTCATTAGAGTCTACCTTATTTTCAATTCACTGTAATGTTTCAAAGGCTACATTTCTTCTCTGCCTCATTTAATATGCACTACCCTGTCAAAGCACAAGAAACTGTAGCCCCCAACAGTGTTCTGTGAACCTCATTTAAATGGAAATTGTACAATTATAACCCCTGTGAAACTCTACCACTGTGATGAGAGAATTTAGACTTTTTTTTATGTCAAACATGCATTTTTGGTAATGCAATTACTGATGCTGAGTTTCTTCTCTTTTCTGTTGGGAGGAGAGACTGCTTTAGGTGTGTTTTGCCTCTAAATGCACTAAAGCAAAGATAATGGCAGCTATCAAGCTTCTTTTTTTTCTCCATGAGGGCCACCCGCAGGGAGCCCATGAGACAGAGTTGCAGCAGTAATCTTCTTTCCTGCACGACTCACACCTTTAACTGGGCTAGGCAAGGCCTGCTGGCACAATAGCCTTACCACTTATCATAACCACCTGCCATTTACCCGCAAACACAATCCTATTCTCTGAATAGGTAATTACTGTGTTTGCCTCCACATTGTTGTCTCCACCATGCTGATAGTCATGTCCAAAGATGACAGCTACTGCTGGTTCTCCAAAGGTGCTTACAGCTTATGTGCCATATGTGCCACTCCCAACATTGTTTATCTTTTTGTTGAATCCAAAGCACCCCTAAAAGACAAACATGTATAATTGTTTTGTTTTAATGTACAGCACGTACATCTCTCTTTCTTTTCTTTTTTTTTCTGTTGATTGAGTCAATGAAGATGTGGTTGTTGTGAAACACTATGAGCGGCCATTATTTTATTCGAAACACAGGAAGACACTTGCCTCCCCAGGTAGTAGGTACAGTCTATTGTAATTTTTTTCCAGCATGGCTACAGCTGCAAGATGTTTACTTCAGGCCTTGTGATAAATATAGGGCTTCTCAACTGGCCGGGATTAGCACTGTGGGGAAGGGAGGTTCTACATAAGGGGATTCGAGTGGAATGCGGTTTTTGGGGGTAAAAAACAGCTGTTTGAAGACCGTAAATGCTTCCATTATGTAGGTCCTGTGCACTTGATAATGATGACCCTGGATCCCATTACTCCAGAATCAGAGAGTCAACATCCATGCCCTGCAATTAAGAAGTAGGATTCCAGGCTGTAATGAGAGGCCCCTGGTCTGGACTGCATGGGATAGCCACGTGATACAGGAAGTCATCCCGGCTCTGAGTCACACAACAACACTGACCTCAGTGTGACGGCTACATACTGTCCATTGATTAAGTGTATGGTTGTAGACATAGACATAGGGTTCAGGGATATACAAACCTGAATATATAGCCAAATGGAATATTTAAGGTTACAAGATCATTCATGAATCATGTAGGTCATTTACAATATTTTAAGACAATATCACCATCTGTTCAATTTACCGGTATATGGTTTACTAGGTGATTCTGAATTACATAGTAGTCATAGTCAAAATTATACTTCCAAAATCTTAGTATATGTCCAACATATCCCTTTTAAGGTTGCTAAATCATTAATGACAATTGTTTAATTACATTTTAGCCAAATAGTGTGTTATAATTTAGTGGAAATTGTTCACATTTGTAAAAAATTAAGTGGTTTAGGCGATTCTGAATTACACCTAAACCCTCTGATGCTTTGTGGTCTACTGTGGGTTGGAAGGTTTATTTTCTGCAAACAATCTTTAATCTACCACATTTATTTCAAATTTGGGTATTATGGGTATTGTGTGCAAATGTATTGGGTAAAAAACATTTATTTGAAAAGATAGTTGAATCTGACATTCAGCCCTATAATCATTTGTCAGCCTAATATTGTCAATATTGCATCATATTCAAACAAGAAAGCTACCTTGAGGCTTTGGAGGCCGATGTAGTCAATTAAAAGTGTTTTTCATTTGTATAATTTTAGTTATTTATTGGTAAAATAATCCACAATTAATTAAAAAAAGATTATACAAAGACTATCAGATCCCTTAAACAAATGTTATTTTCAGAGTAACCTTTCCAATAGTGATTCACAGCGTATGATATTGTCAGGATGACAGCCTGTATTGCTCATCCCGGGGGGAACTGATAAAATAATTTCAAGGAAGGACAATTGGTCTCTACTGAATTTTAAAACTAATTTACTGTCTTTTGCCAATTTTTGACAGATGGGAAAGTGGCAATTCTGTTTAGCTCCCCGAAGACTAAACAAATGAACTGCAGGGTCACTGACGAACTCCTGTGACTGAATTAACGCCACTCTTTTCATAATTGCTCTAGAATATGTGCTGTAGGTTTCAGCTCGATACACCCTGCCGTCTTGCGCATATAGATTTGGCAAGACCCTGACCCCCGACAGCTGTAATTCACATCAGGATTAGATTTCCCCTCATGCTTCTTCCACATTTTTTCCATTATATATAGAAAACTCTAACTTGCATGTAGGTGCAGGCAGCAACCTCACTCCGTTGATTATACAGTTTATTAAAACCAACAATGGTGGGTTTGGTCGAGTGAGGGTCATATAGGAGACTCTAACCTGTGTCATCTATAATTCATTGTTAGAATATGCTCTTCGTGGTGGGATTAAAGTTTAATAACTTGACAGGCTCTGTAAATACCCCTTTGTGCAGAGCTAGTATCTTGCCTTGTGTAGGGACCAGTGCTGGAGCTAGATCTCGTGCTGAGTAGGGGGCTGGGAAAGATGGTGAGTATCTGTGGAGGGGCAGGAGGGTGCAGTAAACCCAGGTTAAGCCCTGAGAGCCCATCGTCAGCAGGCCAGTCTCCTGCATAAGGACAAGTCCCAGCTGAAATGTGTTTCGCTGCAGATAAGGTCCAATCCAGAATGGGGGGCATGGATGAGATGTGGCCCCTATCTGTTATGGTTCTTATTGTGTGGGCGAACGATTAAGTTAGGGGAAATGTAATACCTCTGTGAAGGAGTTTTTGCTACGTATCTACCTACTGTCGTAACTTTGGGTGAGGTTAGACAGGGGTGAGGACATGCTGTATATGTCTACGGTCGTCGGAGTCGTGGGGTTTCAGTTTTACAGTCTAATCATCAGAACAGTATATTAAGCAAAATTGCAAATCGTGCTCAGCATAAAACACTTTCTATGTGTCAAGTGTCTTTGTAGCACAGTACATGCTTTTTTCAAAACGGTTATAAAAAAAAATGTTTGTAGCTGTTTTGGATTCTACAGCCTCACTTGACTCTGGCTTTGCAGCGAGATGCCTGACTGTCTTTGAATGGCCCTGTCATCATTATTAGGTCTGTCTTGTTTATGGCTGCATTTAGCCAGTGGACTAGGTGGGGTCACAGAAAGGAAACTATCTCTATTTGGCCATCGCTCAGTGCTTGTTAAAAATTACAGCTTTGCTGCAGCACTGAACCTCAGTGCTCCTACAGTACAGTAGTGCTATGTTATCAGTAACTGAGTTATCAGAAACAGATCTCTGATGTGGTTGGACATCTTAGCACCACTTCAGTGTAGTGACCTTTCTCCTGTATCATTTTCCAATTAAGAATTGCGTGATTTGATAAGGCTTGTGGAAATTTGCCAGTGTCTGATTGCTAAGCGGCAGTGTTTTGGCATTTCCTTGAAACCAGTTGAAGTATGTCTTATAGTACAGCCTCAGATTCGGCTTTCGTTGGATCTGTTTTGGCACCGGACCAACCAATTAACCTCCCTAAATGGCAGCTTGGATTGTTTGAAATCCTTTTCGTCACATTTAGACCCCCTTGTGGTTTCTATCAGAAAACAACGGGTAAGGGGTGATACGTGTGAGTGTGTATGTTTTTGTGTGTGTGTGTATAGTATGTACTGCACTACATAAGCGGAGAGTTTAAGGTGTGGTGTCAGAGCTATGGCCTAGTCATTTTATTCCCCCTTTAATAGAGCTTGAACTCCCTTTAAAGCTATATGGGCATGCAAATGTATGTCTGCCATTTACTCCCCCAGTGGCCCCCCTCCTTCTGGTTTATGGAGCACGTTATGGTCTAATTGCTTTGATTTGGATCCCGCTTGTAAAAACCAAATCCTGTGGTGGTGCTCTTCAGACCATCTCCTCACTTCAAAGAAAAAAAAACATCTAATCCTCCCAACCCCCTTATTTACTGTTGTGGCTAGGTCAGCAGAAAGAAGTGCTTCCCTTCAGACCTATCTCCACTGTAAGGTTGCAATTTCCTTTCCTTCCTCACAAAACTTAATTCACCTCCATTCTATTTCTATCTGCAAGTGACATGTATGTGTGTGTGTGTGCTGTGTTGGTCTTGTGATCTCACCACATAAAACAACTTGGGGGTCTCTAAGGTGCTGATCCTTTGACATAGAATATATTAAACACTGGATGAGAAGGCTTTGTCTGCTGCACTGGGCAAATGGGCAAGTGGTACAACTGGCAGGTAATGCGAGTGTAATGCATTCCCACCACCCCGCGCTGTTGTAATTTACTTCAAGCCCCATGGCTTGTGTTACAGATCAGCTTTGGGTAAAGCGTGGATAATTCCCAGAATACTAGCACAGTGCTCAAGGAGAAGAGATGAAATACTCTGCTTGTTTTTAACGGCATTAATGTGTTTTCAGTAGCAAAAAGCTCTCAATACTCTCTCTTCTTATTCAGCTTTTCTTTCCCTGCATGATGCCACGGTTCCTAAATCTCTTAGAAACAGCCCACAGAGACAAACACACTGCATTATGTTTCAGTTTTAAAACACGTGGTTTTATCTTTCAAGTTATCGTCAAATTTAATGAGGACTGTTTTGTGCAGTCTTGCCGTTTTAGTTCTGGTAGTAGAGAAGATTTAAAACAAACTCGGGATGACAGGAAACTTTGTGCAACTTTATCTTTAAATTAGGTTCGGGCATAATGTAAGTCTTTTTGATGTGACTGCAGCTGCAGAGGCTCATGTTTGGACAAATAGAATACACTCATTCTTCAACATGATGTACTCCATTAGTCAAAGCTCGATCATGTCTCTTTTAGCTGTTATTAATGGCATTATGACAATTTCAAATAACAATTCATTTAAATTGCACCTTCCAATTGTCTTCTAACGTATGTGGCCCTAAGTAGTAGTGTATAGCAATATGAAAACTGCATTTACTGGATTATTGATTTGATGTGAAATATTGATTTAGAAGTGATGTAATGGGGCTCTTTCGATTCCTGGCCTCTGCATAAACAGGTGTTTGCCTTTCCTCTACCTGGATAAGAGCCCTCTGTCTGTTTTTGAGGTTGATCATGTGGGAGTGTTTTGTCAAACGTCTGGCTTTCCATTTATCTTCATTCAGAGAACAATTGCAGTGTAACGGGGAGCTTCCTGTCTGTTTCCCCCAGTTGCATTCGTTTTTCTCAGGAACATACGTATATTGTACAGGTATACAAATCCAGAATGTCTTAATACTGAATACCTTATATATTTATACAGAGATTATAAAATAACGTCATTTTTTAGAATCTGTAGTAGTAAATGTGGTCTTCTCTATCATCCTTTGTAAACATTACTGTCAGAATCCAGTAGATGGCACATTTTGCTAGTTGCTTTTCCCCTTCAAATCACTTTGTTTTTAAATGTGCCACATTCCCTTCTCTCTTACTCTGCTGTGACTGAATATAAGATAGGAATTGGATACTGAGCTCACATATCAGACGTGAACATTTACACCTTCCAACATTTTCTTTGTTTTCACAGGCTGCACAACTGATTGATTTTTCAGACTTTGTTTGTTGTTCAGTTTTTCTCTGGTCAAACGTGTGATTTGAGCTGATATGTGTGTTTAGTGAGAAAAAGAAGAAAGCAAAGTGAAAGGTTGCTTTAACAGGTTGGCTTACTCCATGTTCTTAGAGCTTTTCCTTAGACGTCATTTTAATGGTCAGATTGTAAATCATGTGGGGTGTACCTGCATTTAAGTTAAAATGTGAGAAGCATAGCGACAACCTTGGCCACCTCTCTGTTAAACACACACACAATTTATGACCACCATCATGGGACTCCAGGGAGAAAAGCTCAACATTGTGGCGACACAGCAGCAGAGGGAAAATGTGCTGCAATCCCAGACACAAGGTCCTAAAAGTTCAATACTTGAAACTCTGAGATTGAACTGAATGTATGTGTTTTAAACCTCTTGAATAAGCTGTGTGCCTGGTTTCTTTTAGTATCACTATAATGCTTTTCATAGGAGAGAAAAGTCACTCAGAGTTCATGGCACCCATTAGAGGAGATTCACTGGCCTTTAAAAGGGATATTTCTGTGGGTTGCAGCTTCTTCGTAGAATTGCAACAGCTAAATACCTTTCCGTACAGTGCGCTTGGTTTATAACATGAATGTATGCATTGATTGTTCACTCGTTTGTTACATATACAGCAAATTATGAAATTTAGACCATTTATGCTTCTGTGTTTTCTCCTCAGGAATGACTGCTCTTTCTGCTTTTGTAAATGTTTTTTCTCTTTAAAAATAGTGTAGATTGTAAAAAAGTAGTATATAACTACTATATTGCTACACTCTACTATATTTTCTGTGTTGCTCTATGTTATGGGAAAAATAGATCTCACTACAGAACCCTCAGATGGCATGTTGATCAGACTTTTTGTTTCGCAGTCTAAAGCTACAAGTTGGTACATGATTATGGATTTTAACAGAGCAGACCTTTAAAAAAAACAAACAAAAAGAAAACAAGGAGGAAACACGACTTAGTATTTCATATTACATGTACGAATAAAATCTAGCCCCTCTATTGAATACATTTGAATATAAGTGGAGAGATGACTGTTCAGCACCGTAGTAAGGAAAAGTAGAGAGTTTGAAAGCCTGTTGTGTTGACATACTCGCTCAGAGCCTGTACAATGTAGCACATGAAAGACAACCTGCTGTTAGGAAGAGATAGTGTAGCAGATACAAATACACATCAATATAAAAAAAAGCAATAGAAGTGGTGCCAAAAATAACGACTTCAATGGGAGGTAGTTTGTAATATGGAACAATGAAGAATATCCAGCATGAGGTAAACTCAGTCCTTCTATATTTTGTACATATAAGGCATAGCCTGATATCTCTTTAAAGTAACAAGTTGCACATAGCTGTGAGATTCTATTACGTACACCATCTGGTCATGGACGGAGGAAAATATTGTTTTACTTACTTGGTGAAATCGTATTTGTTTTAAATAGAAACATCAGTATTCCCACTTTCTTGGCAGTTCTGTAAAGAATGACAGTAGTGTATAAAGCCTATTATTTTTGTCAGTTTAATCCTGCCATGTCTCATTGTCTCATCTGAATTGACTAATCTGATTGTAGCATTCGAAGACGGCACAAAATGTGTGTCAAAATGCAAATGCCCCACTTTCTTCCCCCTTCTTTTACTGTTTTTGTCTCAAGGCTGCACTGTTGAATTGGTTTGTTTTAATTCGGTAACAACAGCATACAAGTGCGCGTGTAAGTATCGGTGTCCTACTTTTAGTTAGTATATTGTGATCTTCCATATACTGTAAACTTTAACACCAGTCTATTCATACTGTGAGACCCATCTATGATGAATGAGCTGAGTTGGCACATCATTTTTAACAGTGATAAAGCAGTTTTACTGGAAGAGTTTGGTTATACAAAAAGGATGAGCACGCTCCATCCAAAGTGAAAATTCATCCAAGCCACAAATTTCTTTTATGCCTTCTACGCTCATTTCTGAGGTGTCACGGTTGATCTCTCAGGGATAAAACCAGCAGAATTTACTGCGGGTCATACTGTCGCCTCAGTCCCTAAATGACTTCTTTGTAGCCATCCCCTCCATCCACTTATTTTCTTTAATTTCCTCCCCTTTTCACAGATAACACGCTTTACAAACCAAAGTAACATGGTGGATTTTCAACAACCAATCACAAGCATCCTTCACTTTTACAGATTTCTTTTAATTTCAAGAGACATTTATTTATCTCTGTAATGGCAAAGTGCTTATTTTTCCATGGTGAAAAGTCTCCTTTTCCATGTCAGGTCAACTGCTTTTTTCTGCATCATGGTCCACAGTCACCATTAAACACGTATCACATCGTACTGTTACGCCCGTTCCTGCTCACATTACAGTGGCAATAATGCCACTTTTTAGTGCATGATTATATCCTCAGGACAGATAGACAGTGACCACCTTCCTGCTGCAAACTAATCAGCTCCAAAAAATTACTTATTGATCCCAGGCCAGTCCAAGGAGGGGGATTTAGCGGGGTCAGTGGGAGGGCCTGTGGTGCCTGATTGCCAGCCAGCATTTCTGAATCATGAAAACATACGCTCATGCAGACACACACAAATATATACACATCCATGCACATGTTGTGTCTTTTCATTTTTTACCCAAAATGAATCAATTACAACCCAAACATGTACTTTGAACAAGCTCTACTTTCACAAAAACATGGCGATAGATATGATAGTAACTGGATCTGGCTTCATGTGGAATATTCCCCCGGCACAACATCTCTTCCCCTTAAAATGCATAAATTGGAAATGGATTTTTGTATTTATACTGTGCATGACATTTAGCTCAGAAAAGTAATATGATGGGACTGGAATTGAAAAAATCATCTCCAGCAGGAATGCTCACTGTATGATCCTATTGAGTTCTGTAATAGCTCACTGTGGGAGTTCAGACATGATTCGAAGTGCTGAAGGGTTTTTGTGCAACATTTACTTCTATACATGCTATTGATGTTACACAGTAAATGTGTTACTATGCACTTACAGATCACCAATATTTGTGTTTTTATCAATAATTAAATTTTCCAGTTACAAACACTTTTTGACAATAGCACGGTCTACATGCTTTTCCTGTACTATTCCACTGGCATGGCAGCTCTCATTCCAGACAGCATTGATCGGATCTTTTAGAGATGAATGGATTAATTACAGGCAGTGAGAGGAGACGAAATACAGTCTGGCGTGCGGACGAATTGAATTGAGGGCTGTGATTGCGAAAACCATTAAGGCAAATTGAGGGCATTAATGACTGTAGCACTGCCAGGGGGCCCCAGTGGCCCACCCTTTTCCCTGGCACTATGGTTGTGTAATGGCTTCCTCAGCTGCTCTTTTCAGGCATTGGTTCGGCTCTGTGGCAGCGTGGCTGACATGATGTTCTTTTCCACACCTCTGAGACTTCACAAGGTCTCAAAGAGGCCGCTGTCAGAAACCACAAGAACCACCTGCACCACAGTACATAGACATGACGGCCCAAATAGACTGAAGATACAACGCAGGCTGTAAATACTCATTAGATATATCTGACCATGGACTTTAATGATTAATACTATTTAAATATACGATACAAATACTATAGTTTATGAGAAGCAATTTGGTGTGGCCTATTTCTTTCTTTCTAATAGAGAAAAGTGGGCAAAAAAATCATTAAGCCCACGCCTTGCAGCACTATGCTTACACATGTGAAACAAGAGTTCAATAAATAATGATTAGCAAAAGGAAATATAGGCCTTGTGTTTAACTAATTAAATCCCATCAAATATGAATAACAATCAATTATAGTTTGCTTTAAACTCCACCGCTGTAACATGGACGTCTCTTTAAAGTCATATAATTTACAATTCACCCACACTAATATCAAATAGGTTTTAACTACAAATTGCAACTAGTTGTACATTATGCCACCATTGGATGTCATGCGGATGAAGTCCAGGACTGTAATAATGTAACAATCAATAATAAAAATAATTATAATAATCATTGCTTTTGTGCACCTCTTTATTCTTCTCTTGTAAGTTTGTTTCACCCCTTCTCAATGTCTAGGCTGTTTAAATCTAATCTAGCTGAACACATTACTCCACTCACACGGCCCCCAGCTGAATGTAGCAACTCGTAAAAGCCCAATATTTCAGCCATATTGATTCCTCTGGTAAAATTGGTTTGAGCTATGGATGTGCTGCAGCACTGTACACTGAAATGTTTTGCAGCCCCGGGGGAAAGAATGAGGGTGACCTTGAATATTTTTTCTCCACCTCCTCTTATCAGTTTTTTTTCATTCTACCTCTGAACTGTTTCATGGTTTTTCTGACATCCTCATGTACGCTGTAACTTAGGTGACTCTCTATTCATGCCTTCTCAAAAGAAAAAAAATATTTGGATTTGTTCCTAACTTTGATGGAGGAAATGGCATGAATAAATTCCTGTTTGATCTCTGGTTCAGATCATTTATATGATGACTTCTCCGCTTCTTTTCATCTTTTTTGCTCTTTCGGCAAGAGTTTACTTAGATGGGAAGCACGTTATGTGCTTGTACTGTATGTGATCCCTGACCAGGATTTCAATAGTATGTGGCTACATTTTCCTACAGCGCACTGACTATACTCTACGCTTTGGTGATATGGAATGTAGCATGCAGAGACAGCTCAATGTGAGCCTCTCCTAGTGGAATAAGCCTTTATAATGTCTCAACCTACCTGGAAAAATAAAAAAAGAAATTGTTGCTGTTTACAGTAGTAGTAATATTACAGAGCTTCAATTGTAATTTATCTGCCTCTTAACTTCATGAGTACACACAATCGAAAGATCAATTCTAAAGCTGGCTGTTTTAAAGAGATCCAGGAACTTTATAATGGCCACAGCTGTGGTTTACAGCTATTAGTACAAGGGATGGGAATCATTAGGATTATATCGATATCAGTACCGCTTATTGGCATCTATACTTATTAAAACTCTTATTGATACTCCTCCTTCATTTGAACATGATTAACATGTATAACTAGGTGCACCAGTGCTCAATGCACCCTTTATTTGTCTTTTTTTTTTCCTGCAAAGTAATCAATGGCATACTGTTAATTGTAGTTCACCTGGGGGGAAGCAAGAATTAGCGTGTAAGAACTATGACTGAATGTCTAGCTTCCACATTGTTGTTGTTACAGGAAAAGCAACCAGACTGTTGCTTCAGACTGAGGTTAAAGTATCGAGAACAGTGACTCCATATCAGTGCACAGGTACTTAGTTACTTTAAAAGAAAACGGTACTTTTTAGAGCAGTTAGGTAGCCAGTGTCACCCCCATTACACACCACTATAGTTCTAAACATACACTTAGTGTTGGCTTGGTTTTCCTTCACTTTGCCTTACAGTTAGCCCGACCTGTAACTACAGTCCACAGAATGTAAACACACACACAACGTCTTACAACGCCAAGGAATGCATCATGTTTGGAAAAGATACATTTAGCAGTAGGCAAACTTGAACTTTCTGACCAATCAGGATCCAGTACTAATTAAAGTAGACATCTCTAATTAGTGCTGATATGTGTACGTGTACGTGCATGTGCATGTAGGCTTGTGTATGATTGGTTCGTGCATTCCTTCATCATGTCCGTGTAACGTTGTTATTTCCGTGCCGATGGCTGTTTTGTTCTCTCTGCATTGTTTGTCAAGTCAACCCTTTCAGTCCGTGCATTTCAGCTGCAGAGGGCCAACAGATTTTTTGGGAACATTGTGGTGTAGTTGGGTCAGAGTTATAAGTCTAATGTTGAACTGTAATAAAACAAAAGGGTGAGACCCAAACTCAGTAGAGGCTAATTGAAGGTAGTAGGAAATTGTGTACCAGGATCTTCAGCAGCAGGTGCATTGTGGTGAAATGCTGCTGCTCCTGGAAAAAGTTCCACCTGATGGAAATAAATTGGCTGGGGGAGTCAGTACTGAGCCGGAGTCTCTAAACACAGAGCCATGTTCTAAATGGCTCAATTTAGCTTTTGTGGGAGCCAGGAAGCTGAGCAGGTCACTGCCCCACAACCCGCGACAGTGAAAATCAATAGGTAGTTTCAGAACAAGGGGCCTTATTAAAACAGGTCCTTTTTCTGCGAGGTGTTTGGATGACACTGTCTCACAGAAGTCATTAAGCTCAGCTCAAACTGCTCACCACGTTTAAATTGTTACAATCCCTTTTGACCCACACATCCTTTCTTGTTTTCTCCTATATCCTCTTTTTGATCCTGAAGATAGTGGGAGTACAATTACGATCTGGTGCAATTGTAGGATATCAGAGACTTTATAGACATGAATTTTCCAGTTTATAGTGAGCACACAATAAGGGAATGAAATGAAAAAACAAAACACATGCTATAGGCTCTCTTTCAAATCCAGCCACAATCAATATGAACAAACAATACCTCCAAGAGGAAGTAAAACAACAACAACATAGATTTATTTACAGTATCACAGATTACGCTGAGTTTATTTTGATCCTTCTTGTACATCCTTTTATTTTTTAAAGTTAGCCAATATAGATGTTTTCCATCACCTTCTCTCTCTCTCTCTCTTCATCTTTCTCTCTTTCTGTTATAAAGGTAACAGCCTCACGCTTTTAGAGCAGAGATGACCTTTCCAATTTTATGTGTTAGACCTTAATGGCACACAGTAAAGTCTCAAGGCCAGCAGCACTGCACAGCAGTGTAGTAAAATCCAAATAATGTTGTTGACCCAAGGCCGCGTACCCACACACTCATTCTGTTTACCTCCCAGAAAGCTGTAACGCTGGCCACAGCAACAATGGCAAAATCCTGAACATGGCGAGCTAATTACCTTCTTGATAATTTTTTTAAGTACTTTATTTCAGTCACAGCCTCACTGCAGAACCCCTGCATTGTGATTTTTTTTTTTTTTGGTTTTTACCTCTATTCTGAATTTATGATTCACTCCTGCAGGGAATGCATTTATAATTTATGGTTGTAACATTGTCGCTTGTTCCTGCTTCTGTTTTCTTTTGTGTTGTCTGTAAATCAAAACAAGGAAAGAGACGCATCAAAGTGCCAAGCTAGTGCATTACATTACCTGAACCCCAACACAAAAATATGCAATGACAAATATGTGTGTTTACAGACAGAGATGCACATACCATAGCTGCAAACGCGGCAGCTTTCAGCAAAAGTTGTTTGTTGTTGCTGTTGAAGGTGCCTGATAAATCATAAATAAGGTGCCTAAGCAGTCGCTGTGAGGTATAATTCCATCAAAATGTTGGAAAAAATATTTCAGCTCATTCCCAAAAAGGTGAAAAAGATGGTCAAAGTGAAGTGTCTTTGATGCAGCTGCTAATCAGTAACCAACTACCTGCCAAACGTAAATGTGAAATCATTCATTTTTTATGAGTTTTTTATGCCAAAATATCAGCGGGCCGCTCTTGACTTGTTCTGGGTCAACACCGTGAAGGGAAGGGCAAGTTGTTACACAGAGAGAAACAGAGACATGGTGCCAGAAACCAACTGGTGCTTATCCCGGTTTATGTTGCAACAACAGAGAGTTATCCAGAGGAATCAGCATCTAATTGTGTTAGTCCATGTGGCTGATCTTGTAGTTTTGTGGTAAAAACCAGCCGAATGTTTTGCCACACTTTCTCTACTAGTAATTTACTTTGCCCTGCTCACACAACCTACAGTATATGGGCCATTGACTCAAGCCAATTAAGACCCACTAATCCATTTTAATTTATGATAAAGCAAATAATGAATTCATCATTAATTCATTTCTGTATATAACGGTCACATTATGAACATTTTCAACCTACAATTGTTAGACAGTTCAAACTGAGCAGCAAGATCCGGAAACAATGTTGGACACACTGCTCTCTCTTTACTGAGCACATTCTACTGCAATCTGACGTGAGAAATCAACAGCTGGTGGAAATGTGAATATACACATCGCTAGTAAAATGTAGATTCAGTCATAGTAAGTAGAACAAATGTTTGAGGCAGAATTTGTAATGTGGCTGGAATAAAAGAGAGAGTGAACAGCTACTGTCTGTTGTAACAGCTTAGAAGTAAAGAAAGAGCTATTCTTGGAGGAAGAAACCATATGATACTGTGGGAGTTGAAAGTAAACCAGATTAGACAACAAAGGCAACGGAAAACAGTAATTTAGAGCTGAATTAAAACGGATTATGGAATGTGCCAAAATGCTCTTTGATAAGTGCTCACTACTTTGATGTTTACCATCTTCAGTTAATGTACGATATACAATATCTGTGAAAAATATCATCTTTGATGGATGTTAGATTTAAGCAGAAATGCAGTCTCACTGAGCTTCCCATTGTTTGGCCTCATTCTATCACCCTTTCCTGTGCTCTGCCGCACAAATAAATTAGAGGAAAATGCAGCATTGCCTTTTTTTTCGAGCCATTTTAGCATGTAAATGAGTAGTTTGACTAATATGCTTTGTTTCCTTTTCCAATTAGTGATGTGTTTGCTGCATAACACTCCCATAGTTCTGCAATACCAGTCAGCACACGTTGAACAACATGTTGAGTTGTTTACAATAATTAAAATACCATAAAACAACATAAATAAACTTCAATTATGATTAGCCACAAAAGCATTTTAAGTATCAAAGCAAGCATTTTTGTATCGATAACATCATGGATTTATAGGCTGCTATTTGAACAGCCTGTGTGTATTCATAGCTTTCAGATCCGTTTGGCTTAATGTCTAAGTGCTGCCGGCAGTATTTGTAGCATGGTGCAAAGTCGTGTTCAGTGCTCAGACTGGGCCTGTAATGGCTCTGTTGGGACAACGCAAAAAGTGCTTCTTCAGCGCTCATTAATGGAGCAAATTGAACAGGTCTCCTGGCCTACCTCTATAATGAGGGCCCCCTCTTATGGCCCTCACTCCCACCATCATCCTGCAGTCTATTGTTCACCTACAGTCAGGGTCAGAGCTGCCGAGCAGTAATTGTATCACTCTGACCCTCTTTTGGTTTTTATTTTGTCACAGGGAGTTGCTCTTTATGGGTGCAGGCCATCCTTTAGGTTGTGAAAGCCACATTGCCCCTCCTCCCATACCTAGGGACAGGGGTGCTGCCTGCCTGCCTGCCAGCGATCAATATGCCACTGTCGTTAACTGGATTTGTTGCTGGGGTGCTTGCTTATGAGGCAGCAATTAGTGTGAAGTGGCAAGGCCAGGGCACGAGGCTGCGGCCATGCGAGGCTTGGCCCTGGGGGATGGAAATGTCAGGTGTATGGGTCCAGTTTCAATAGAGCCTGAAGAGACTTTGACGATCCATACTGTGTGTGTAATTCATTCAGCCGAGGGGGGTTAGAATTATTTGTGGGAGACAGTTAGCAAACATAGAAAGAGGTCACAGGTTAGGAGTAGTGTGGAAACTCACTGTGGAATCCACTTCCATACCTCCTCTGTTTTAGCACCAGATCAGTGGTTTGAGAGGGAGCTTAGTCTGGATGATGCAGCTGAGCTCCAGCCTCTTGTCATGTAGCAACTCAACTGTCATTTACAAATGATATCGATCTCTCCCCCAGTAAGGCGCGTCCACATACAATATATCCTGAACGTTTACTAGTGTAGCTTTTTGCCTTCCTTAAATGTCATCACCTGCCGCTTGTAGGCATTTACTGTGTTTCTGTTAGTGTGTGTGAGTTCATGCCTAAGAATAATTATAGGCCAGCCAGCGTGCTCGTGTCCAGCGTCATCTGTGTAAAGCCATCACTCAGCTCAGATTGGTGACATTGAGGCATTTATGTCGGTTGGGTTGCCCGGGGGCCCCCAGTGTCTGGATATTTTTCTCTCCCAAAAGGGTCATGGTGTCTCTGGTCGAGCACGGGGACGGGGTGCCCTAATGTGTCATTTGGGATCGACTCTGACCTAAGGCTCTAAATCACTTTCCATTTTGGGGGCAATCGAGTTTGAACCTCTGATGAGCGCTGCTTTCAATTGATTCTGTCGATAGCACTCAGCATACAGGGGCGGGGCAGTCTGTTTAAGTGGAATACTCCTCAATTTTAGAGTGCATGTGTTTTATTCAGTGCAGCGGTCTCGATCAGTCCAAAAAATAAATGAGAGCTAAATGTAAACAACTACTTTTGAGACAAACATCTAACATTCTGATTTCCCCTGTCATAACAACATGTAGTCCAGCTCCCTTGGTAAACCTATGCAGAAGATTGCATATATAAATGTGATCAAATGAACTTGCTACTACTGTGTGAGTATTTATTATTCATTCACAACTGCAGCAAGTCATCTTGGGTAGTGGAGCTGGAGCTGTACACGACAACAGCGCCCACCAAAGCGTGCAAAACATTTTAGTTTCTGGTAATAGAGGACAACAGATGTTCAAATTGTCCCAGGCCACAGCGTTACCAAATCCGAATATTGAGAATAATGTTTTCCCACTCCAAACACCTGACTGAAGGTGAGGAGCAAAGCAGACAATTTAAAGGAGGTGAGGGGGTAATATTGTTTTTCTAGTCATTATTACAGCACGTTTACAGTGTACAGAGTGGGACAGGGAGATTGAAAAGGTTTCATAGGGATGAGAGACGCGTTGAGAGGCGCAGTTTTAATTCTGGGCTCAGTTCCAAAAGTGAGTGCATAGTTGAGTGTGTAATGCGGTACATATTTTGAGTGTAATCTTGACTGCGTGCAAATAAGAAGCTGCCTTTTTAGCGGATATAAGCTGAGTTTCATTTGAAATGTTTACACACATTCATATTCCCTGAAAATGGGCTTTAGCTGCAATAAGTACATTACAATCGTGACTTTTAAAGTTTAGACTCCAGCATACTGAGAAAAGATACTTAGACATGTTAAACATAATGCTCTATATATTTTGCTGATAGTAAGACAGACATACATGTATAGTGATAAGAAATCGTTGTTAAAAAGTACAGAGTGTGATGACAGAGCTGTTGAATGTAGGAGTAAATAATCAGTGTAGCGTGGAGAGAATGACAGTAGGGGAGTTGGCAAAGTTGTATCACTTATAACTAGGAATACTTGAAGCCCAAAATCTTACACTCTTTCCAATCCTCCATTACAGACCTGACAGACATTTGTTAGCGACTTAGTAAAGTAAGTACAGAATAATTCAATAATTTCTCTTTTCCATGAGTCGGTGAGCGGCTTCTCTGCAAACCACAAGTTAGTTCCTATTCCTGATCTATACAGGGTGGACAGAGAGGAATGAGCACCTGGACAATAGAATGGGATTAAATGTATTATGCAATGCCATACAATAAACACTGCCTTTAATATAGAGACGCTACTTTTGTGAAGCTTGCAGTATAATGTTATTTCCTCTGCTGAACATTTGCTACCTGATATCCCGGAAAATAAATTCCATGACTTTCATCAATTGGATAGTCTAGCAATTCTTAAATACCGTTTATTGATCACATGCCACCACCACAGAAGGAGGTTTAATTAAACTGTAAGTTCATGCCCACACCCACTCTACTTCCTCTCAAAAAGAAATAAGGAATATTTACAGCAGCTTCTACAAGAAGATGTATCAATGATATTAAACAGGAAAATCTGGCACATAATAAGTAAAAGCCTAATGAACATATTCATTCATTTACAGTATAGGATACAATAACATACAAAGCTTGAGAGCAGCAATGCAGATGCAATTAAAAACAATATGTCAACACAACATATTATATATGTATGTATATAGATAGGACAGCAATTGTAAACGTTTGATTTGCAAGCACCTACTGTATGTGCTAATGCAAGTGTGACAATGCCCTTTCCAATATAATCTCATTCTCCTCTCAATAAAAACATATTTATTCAGTTAAACAAACACTATAATTGTAAGTATACCGTGCATACACTGCCTTTTACATGGGTTATATCCTGTGAGAAACTCAACAGGTTAATAACAGAATGTATGATTACACAATGCGTCTCAGACATGTAAATGTGTTGTGCTTCCGTAAAGTTTATTCTCCCCAACAAGACTTATAAATGACTGTGCCTTGATTGAGGATGCTCATGCCAAGTCTTCAGGAGACTCCGCAATACTTAGCAATAATGTTTTTAATGAGGGAGAAGGAAATGACTATGAATACATGATGTTGATAGCCTAAATAAATCCATTTGTTTGGGTTACTTGGGTGTTTTAAGACCAACTGCGCCCTTTTTTTTTTTTAACGAATTTCCAGCAAGGGTAATGAAAATAGATGACTTCCCATTCCAACGGAGACTGTCGTACAGAAGATTGACACAGTGGTTTCCCTCATGCCAAATATGAAACTAGTCTTATCAGTCTTTATAGTCTGGTCAGTTGTGCAGGACGGAGGGATTTACAACCCAGAGGAAGCAGATCCTGCTCAGAGCCTAGCTAATGATGGCTGGAGCTGTGATTCTAAGGAGGAGGACTGGGGAGAGGAAGGACAATGTCCTCACTGATAAGGAGTTTGGAGAGACACTTGAGAAGCTCTTGTCCTCCCTTCCTCTGCTTCCCTCCCTTCTGACTCGTCACAGCTCAAGTATTCACTCCTCACTCATTAGCGGCTGCTGCCCATCACTTACTGGACGAAGATGTTTACCCTGTTCTGTCATGACAATGACTAGCACCCTGTTATCAAGGTCTGCCCTAGGTGGGGGATGACTGTTGAGAAGAGTTTCCACAGAGGCAGATTAAGTGGCTATGTTCAGGAAAAAGTAGGCCAGCTAATTAGCTACAGCTCTCAGGACCCGGGGAGTGGGCTGTTTTTCACCTAGACAGGGAAATTCCATAAATGACAGGAATGTGGTTGAAGAAGAGGGGCTGGAATATCTAATAGGAGTGGGAGGAAAAGAGGTTGACATTAAGTAGAAAAAAAATGGAGTAAGGAGACAAATCATCCTGTCAAGTTTATTTTGGGTTCCCTGAAACTGAACCTTTCTCATAGTGTACTTTATAGATTCTCTTGTGAGTTTGTTAGAGGCTTTTTGGAAATGGTCTTTTCAGGGTAAAAGTTTCTTATGTTACCACCTGTGTACAGGATTTAATGATGAAATTCATCTTCTATATTATAATTACAGCAGTCATTTATTTTACTGCAGCGTCATCATATTTCTTCATTTTGCTGGACATCATGGTTGGCTGAAGAAAAATATACTCACTATTAAAATCCCTGAAAATAAATATTCTCAATCAATGTCTTATTAGTGATGACGTCTTACGTGAACACGTGAAATTTGTTGCCAAAGTTTTGGTTATTTCACACGGGGGCAGAGCTCAGGTGGTAAAAAGTGATGTTGTGTATTTCTGCACACCAATCAGGGATTAGCAACATTTGAATCAAAATGGCATGAATCGTGGTGTTTCCAGGTCACTGTCAATCCAATCTTATCAAACCGAACCAGCAAAGTCTTAATTAAACAGATGAAAATATCTAAAGGATGTTGTTTTCCCACACTTTGATTGCTGCTTATTTAGTTTGACTATTTAATGGAGAACTATGACGTTTTCAGGGGCTTTAAGATGTTCCTACTAAAAATTGTAAACTTAGAAATTCCTTAGTTTCCTTTTTACAAATGTATAACCATGGGTATGTGCTCTACTGTGTCTCATATAATTGCCTCATAGTTGCTGCACGTTCATTTTGCTAACAAAATCACATACTGATAGCTTAGTTTATTCAGCACTTCGCTTGACATGAAAGAAATGGGATAAAACAGAGCTGAACTCGATGTGAAAAACAAGGATTCCTATACAGTAATCCGTAGTTTTGCAACATTTGATAGGGTGCCACTATCTCACTTCCTGTACCTTTCAGTGAAAGCAGAGAAAGACGGGGCGATGCATTACATACAGAGTTTATGTCCTGCTGAAAGGAGCTTCTCTCCACATCGAGCTCAGGTGTCATGTCCTCCATACTTCCAGATTCCTCCTTCAGCCCCTCCGAGGGATTATCAGAGGGTACAGAATTCAACATGTGTCACACTGACTTCCATTAAATGTTTTATTGCCCTGAATAAACCCAGATCTGCTGTGTTATGTCTCCAAAACATGTTGGTTCTTATAAGTGTCTCTCTGTTCTGTATCATATTAAAGCCACTGCTGTACATAGCATAAGCAGTTGAACCTGCTGAGGCTCTGCCAACACTTTGAGTCTATTCGCGTTTAGCCTTCCGCGGACTTTAATCGTTTCTCAGTAGCCAATATAACCTTTTTCTGAGTGTAGTGATTTGCATTGTTGGACAATGCATCTTAATGAGGGGTTTGTCACTTTTTCAGCATAATGTGATATTGGGTTGTGTGTATTAAAGAGTGGAAGTAGAGGAGGGAAACAGAGATATCTAATAGATCCATGGACTCTTTGACATGTTGGAACTGAATCTGTAAAACTTGCTAAATAAGAAAGTAATATTTCAACGAATGTTGAAGCCCGAATGTAGTGATGTGTTTATGAGTTATGAGTGTGCTGTGCTGTGTGTGTGTGTGTGTGTGTGTGTGTGTGTGCGTGTGTGTGTGTGTGTGTGTGCATGTTTGTGTCTGATGCTGTATTGTATAGGAATGATCATGTCAGTGTGTGCACGCCGATGTGGGTGTTATTGCCGAGGATAGTGCGGAGCAGAGCACAGCTTAATATCTATGTTTGACATAGAGGCCCATTAATAAGGGCCTGATCCGAGCCAAGTGACAGGACTGCTGACAGAGGAGGATCATGGGGAAGAATCATGCCCTGCTGAGGGAGCCTGGGCTGCAGGTAGACCCATTCTGCCTTCCCCAGGTGTCATTACGGATGCTGGGGAGGGTGCGGAGGAGGGAGGGCCTCTACTGACATCTACATTAATCACCCCTCCACACATCACCCCCCCTCCGCACACCGCCTCCCCCCACCGCCAGCTCCTAATCATCCCCACACAGAGACCCAAACCCAGTAAGGGGATACTCAGCCATGAAAGATATCCAGCTAAGAGCTCCCCAAATACCACTCTGATCTGATCATGAGTGATGTTGCTACCTGAACCTCTGACCTGGCGCACAATTAAAAACACTTTCCTCTTTCTCCCCTAGACACATACATACAGACAGATACAGCTTTGCTGAAACTACACGTTCTGTCACTGTCTGCGTTTGATTCATAGTTTGCATTTGAATTGTACCTTAGTTACAAGCAATTAAAATGCAGGAAATGTTTCTGCGGGAATGTTTCTCCAAACCCCCGGAGTGGGTGCGGCTGTTGTACACACTCCTGATCGTCTCATAGATATCACACTCTCCATTTGGGGACCCCTATTGATCCTCAGCTGTGCTTTAATCTACGAAAAAAAAATTAAAACACTGCAGCACTTTATGTTCACATTGCTTCACTATAAACAGAGCCTTAATCATTTTTACAGGAAACATTAGAGGATGGTGTTATTAAAGTGGGCAGCACTTAAGATTTTAAAGTGATCACATCAATCCTTAATAAAATGCTTGAAGTTTATCTTTCCTATAGCAAGCTTATATTTTAATAGAAGAAATGATTTAACTTCATTTTGCCACAAAGGTGTTTGGGAGTAAACTTGACCGGTTAAAGTCATGTCACTGGAGAAGTGGACGAGGATGGATGTGGGTCACGCCAAACAACCTTCTTAATGAATGGCTCCACCCAGTAAATCATCAATGAGCAGATGTTCTGATGACAATAATGGGAAATTATCTGATTGATTATTAGTTTTGATTCGGTTACAGACACATAATTGCACAAAAACGTGACAGTAACTGTGGCATGATTAGTTTAGGTTAGAACAAATGATCCATTTCAGCATCTGGTGGTAAACTCAAATGGTCTTTGATGGGATGTAAAACAAGGGGGGGGGGGGGGGGTGGGGGATTGCATGCAAGTGTTTCTCTCCCTGTTTTTAATATCTTTGCTTTCATCTGTGTTGTTGATGCAGCCATTCCAAACCACTGCTCTTGCTGTGTTTTCCCCTCAGCGACGTGACGTCATACGTATTTGTGTGTGGTAACACCTCATTTGCATGCTCTCAGTTTTTGAAATGAAAAAACAAATCAACCCAGAGAAGATTGTTTGTCAGCAATAATATGAATGTCACCCTAATAAAAGAAATCCATGATGTTCCTCCTCTAGTGAAATGAAGTGTAGGCTCGTCTATAGTGTCCATGAGTATTATCTGGCCATGACTTAGCCCCACCATCTCATTTCTATGTAACATGCCTTGCCCTGAGTAAACACAGCCTCCAGTTTAATACAAGTAAATCCACTTTCAGCTGATATTTAAAAATCATGGGAAATATCACTGCCTCCTTTACAGATATGGTGATTGAAAAAAAAACAGTGCTTGAGGGAGAATTATACTCTACTTACTTTTCCATCAATGAAGCCAAACACTCCATTGTTTATGTTTGAAGGATGCTTTTCTTCTTTGTAAATTACCTTTCTCCAATCTGCTTCTTTTCTCTCTCTTTCATTTGCCTTGAACCGTCAACAACACTCATGACACAATACGTGTGTGCGTGTGTGTGTGTGTGTGTGTGGTTGCCCGCATCTGGTAGAATCTAGGAAACTATGGAGGCACTGAGAATACAGCATTTGCATGCAGCTCACAATCGTATTAAAATATGAAGACAAATCACTGTGTCTGGCCGGCTGACAGCGCTGCCTGCAATGGGAGCAAGCTAGTAAACTTACAACATGTTGCAGTTCCCAGTAAGGCCTTAATAGGGCAAGCTCGAACATGCAGCTTGACAAACAAACGGAAGAAAAAAAAAACACAAGCAGTCAAAGCTATTATTAAAGGCAATAGAAGTGGTTCCCTTTGCCAAATCCAGCCTGTCAAGGCTCTGTAGTTTGCATTGGGAGAGTATGGTTTTCACAGACACCTTCAGGGAACATACTGTGCGTTTTGAAGGCTTTGTTCTGCTGACTTTGATGTAAATCATAAAATGGGAAATGCAAGCCTTTTAGCTTGTGCTCCTGCTCGTGCTGTGTCTGCTCAGGTAAAACAAAGGGGCCACCTTGTTAGACTGAACTTACATATCTAAAAACGTTCATTTAAAGTTGCATACGCCTACATTATTTGTATTCTGAAAGTTATTTAAGTAATATAATACACTACTACACTATTAACTTCATTATTTAATTTAGTTACATACCCCTTGAAGTGCTGTTGTGAATTAGCCTTATGTTGTTATTTCATTTGAGCTTTTCTGTTGTGGTATTTATCAATCAATATGTTTTATTTATTTTTTTATCAAATGTGCCTTGATCTTACTACTGAAACGAAAAATTCATGTGATGGAACTATGATGTTGTATAAATTTATATCGGGGCCACATGTGCTGTCTCCTCTTTCCACGACTTGATAGGGCAGTATTAAAACCTCTGGTGCCAAGACGACTGCTATAACTGACACCAGTAGGGGGAGCTCACAGCTCACAGCTCACTGTATAATAAGCCAGTGAGGCAACATGGATAGGGTTGCTGGGCAGTAGAGCAGACAGACCATATACACCCCCCCCCCCCCCCCCCCACACACACCCACGTCTCTGAACCTCAACTTACCTCGGGTCCTGACTGCTGTGCCAAATAATTTTACCTAAATGTGTCCATAATTTAAAAATGGATTGACGTGATGCTGTATTCTGTCTTTGTCTGCACACTTTGCCCTGAAAAAGACATATGTATGCAGAGAGGCCACCTCTCTCCTCATCTTCATGCAGGGCTCGGTCAATCAGTCATTGATTTCTGACAGAGATCATATTTACTATTCTGCTTCAATATCTCAATACGTTAACATCCATGTACTATTCAGCATCTCCTTTCTCGCATCGTTAATGTGCCTATACAAAGTCTATTGATTAGTACGTTAAACATATTCTGAAATTGTGAATTACATTTTTTTAATCACACTGTCTGCATTATTTATATATAAATTATTATTTTTTCCATTATGAAAAGCTAGTCCTGTGTTAACACATATGCTACCTGTTGGCTGTATTTTTGCACAATTTCCCCACTAATACTGTAATAAGTGAGGTGGTTAAACTATCTGGATATTTTCAGATTTAAATATTCATCAGTGTAGTGTTTACATTGTGTGGTAAATACTGCTTTTATGTGAAGTTACACATGATATGTAAACTCAAGTAAACAGTCTTAATATGTGGGTTCATCCTCCACTCCAACACAGCTCTGCTTAAAATGATTCTCTTACCAGTAGTAAGAAGGGTTACTAGCCTAGTCTCCATTTCTTCTTAACTACAGACAGATTTAGTCTGAGATCCAAGCTCTCCTGGACTTTTCCCTTGCCCTACTACTCTCTTCCCCTCTCGCTGCTGTTTCCCCGGACCGATCCGTGTCTCGTGTGTTCAGTGTGGTGTGCTGAGGGCTGTGCCGGGTGCGCAATGACCGTGCGCTCCTAGCGGTAGCGCTGTTGAAATCAAAACGCAGAGAGCGAGAGAGAAGGAGGATGTTGGACTGACTTGTAGTACGAGTGTACACTTACAGCGCTTTATCCCAGGCTAAGCACATGGGTCTTTTGGGAGCTGGTTCCCGTTGTAAAACAACTTTTTGGGAACGCATGAGAGTTAGCGGCTGGTTTCCAGTCAGAGTCTCAGCCGAGCCATGTGTTGAACTGTGGAGACATCGCTGAAGATTTGAAAGGTGCCAGAGACGCGTCCAAGGAACCCAGAACCTGCGGAGAAGTGTCCAACCTGTGTTTGATTTCCAGGGTGGACTTACTGAAGCCTACAGTTCCCCTCTCACAGGCTCTGTGGGCTTCAGCGTGTATAGTTGGTCATCTTGGAGAAATAACAGATATTGCGGATGAACTCACGGGGCAAGCGGGGATAACACTCTGAGACCGAGAGTTTGATTTCAAGGCTTGGTGGATATGAACATCCCGAGCAGCTCCGGGTGACACACTGTGAAATGGATCCTCTCCGTTTTTGGACATTGAAACTGGCTTTTGTCAGTAACTAGGACATCTGCACAACTCGCAGAAACACGGAGTAGACTTGCCTGTCATTTTGGACATATTTTCTGCAGTGAAATCGAGGATTTGCGCGCCCGCCGTGGATGTTTAATATGCTAGTATGGGTCCACTAGCGTTCATCCTTTTTGGCGGATTACTGAATTTTCAAGTTGATGGTAAGTTGCTTAACATGTTTTGTTGTGTAAAACTTCTTCTTATGGGTGTATTAATATTCAGTTTTGTTCTGCGCAAACCAGGACAAGTCCTTGGCACTCCACCCTTCGTCTATATCAGCTTCGATTTGTAATCAATGTTGTAAATGTATGTTGTTGGACTCATGGTTTGCAGGGGGGGAAAAAATAATTTAATTTATTCACCGACTTTTGATTATTAAACTTTTAAGTAGGCAGCTATACAGTAGAATACTGCTGAACTGTTGTTAAATAGGCTGATCTTATTGGAGTTGTGATTTAAAATTATTTAGCATTATCATATTCTCCATTGCATATTTTTTTCATTCATAAAATTCTAATTAATACAAGAACAAGCAGGTGAATTCAACATACATCTCTTCCACTCAATGCAGCTAATGGTTGCTTCTCAGGAGGTTTAAATTAAGGCAGAGATGAGCTTGTGCATCTTCTTTTCTTCTTGTGCAACAGATAGAGGAAGCAGAAGCAGTAGATTCTAAGAAGTACGGATTATTGAATTAGGTACACATATTTTGACAAAAAAAGGACCAGTTAGAAAATGTGTTCTGTGTATGTTTTCTCTCTGTTGGACTCAGCGAGTGTAAAGCATAAATGATTCTCAGGTTCTGTTACAGTGGCTACAGGTTATCGCTCTAATCCAGAGGTGGAGAGTATTTTGTTAAATCATTTATTTTTATTTTTAAACAATGGCAAACAAATCCCAAATACTTTTGTATATTCAGATGGTACACATGAAAGACAAAAGTAGTCTAACACAACATAAAGTAGGCAGACCTGTGGGTGGAAGGTCCACTGGCTCGGAGGTGTTTGGCAAATATGTTGTGATTACCCTGCCTCTGCCTTGTAGTGGATGTTACTCCTGTGGTCATTTCCCTTTAGGACTTCAGTGCTGCGATTGAGCCCTATAGTGTAAACCGGCAAAAAAATCCAGGCTGGGAAAGTGCTCCAGTTTATTATTCCCATTTGTTTGATTAAACTTTAATAATGATGCAAATAAGATTGATACTATTTAATTTCTGCAGCCAAAAAGCTTTGTCCCTCTTATCTGCCGCAGAGTCAGCATCTTCTCTTTTACGATTTTATGAGGTTTCTTGGGATTCACTGGCCTACAAGAGAACTGGTTTAATGGAGGAATTAAAACAGCCTCGGCTGCAGAGTTAATGTGATGACTCGCATCAATCATCAAAATAGGAGGGCTGAGGTGACGGAAATGGCGATTGGGATTGGTCCAACCTGTGACTGTTGGAATGATGGGGGGGGATTAAGATGTATTGCTTTTAAAAAAACATAAACCTGAAGTCTGATTGAATTTTAGTGCCACTAGAATTGGACACACCTTTTCACAGTTGGCTCACACGCACACACAGGGCTTGTGATCATAGAATGAGGAAATCATACTCCTGACTAAACATACTGGGACATTTATATCAGCACTATGTTGTGAGTGATGATTCACAAATGTGTTTGCTTTGTATTGTTTGTACAACTTAGCAGAATGTAAAGCTGAGTTTTTGTTGTCACTGAATGCAAGAGCCCACAAGGCCCCATTTTTCTTTTCTTTCACCTGTCAACTCCCGCTTTTGTTCTTCACAGCTGCGAGTTTTACTTCTCCGCCTTCTGTAGTTAGCAAATCAAGTGCCCTTTCTGCTGGAATTTAAAGCTTTTTTTCTTTCTTTTACCTTGTTTTGGTGTCTTTCACTCTGAGCAGACAAACTCACTGGTTGCTAAGCAGTGGCTGATGGCATTGCTAGCTGTCCAGAGGGAGAGGGTGCACATCTCCCCGGGAGCAGTGGATCTTCCCAATCATTTGCCTGTCACCCTCCTCCCCACTCTTACTTGCTCTTCCCTCCACCCTGGCAGAACTCACCCATCACCCAGCCCTTTTCAGAGGTAATCTGAGGGTCCTTGGAGAGGGAGGAGCTTCCTCTAAGAGTCCACTTAGGCAGACAAAAAGGTCTGGAGTTGTATTCACTGGGCAGCATAGCCAACAAAGCCAAGCCTTGTGAATGGCGTCAGTCACTGTTTAGTGTGCTGTGATTAATACTGCTAGTGTGTAGGAGAGGAGAGAAAAGGTGAGATGGAGAGAGAATAGAGGGAGTGTGTGTTGTTTGTTGTTGCCAGGGTTAGAAGAGATTGTGCGTCTGAAGACAGGGTTGCCACACTTTAAGAATCAGATTGATTGCAGTCGAAGATATTTTCCAGGAATACATCAGTCAGCAGCTGCCCGGTTATCTGTTAAACTCTACCGTGCTGCTTTTGAAGCCGGATTAGAACATGCTTTGCATAGTGGACATGCGCTTGTGACCTTTTTGCTATTCTGAGACCTCCTGCATGCTTGTGTCTGATGTAGGAGCCGGTGACATCACGTCCATCCATGGTGACACACTGAGAGGTGCTGAAATACACTCTGAAATCTGTCTAAGAGGCTATGGAGACGGCCACTTAGGGTCTTTGGTGGCCTAGACATGCACAGCTCTCTATCTGCCAGCAGGTCTGTGGATTCAGTAATGCTGAGTCAAGAGAAACCCAAATCCAGAGAGTGGTTGTGTATGTGTTAGTGAAAGGAGGAGAGGAGGGAGAGACAGAATGAGTGTGGTCAAATACAAAAAAGATTTGAGAGATTGAGAGAAGGGTTGTTTAACAACACAATATTTTAAAGGGAAATGGTGAGTATGAGGCTTTATTACACAAAGCGCACTGGAGACTAACAGCTCTGTTGATGGTCATGATTAAATGAGGGAGGTTTAAAGTACTGCCCTATAATGGAAAGTAATCCCAGATTAAAATAGTCGAGGTGAATGATGAGGCAGGCTGAGGTCATTGTGTAAGAGCCATTGCAATGTCTCGCCCCAAATGTGATTGTTCTGCTTGACTTGGCAGCGTTTAGGCAGCGTTATTGTAATTGCGGATCGTTTGCTGGAATAGGGCTGCTGTAATGATGAACCTTCATGTGAAATCTAGAGGAAGCTCCCCTCGACTGTCTCCCATGGTCTCATCACTGTCAAGGAAGCCGCTTCCCTCTGAATCAACGTGCACTGCTGTTTGTTCTCTGATTTACGTCAAAATCGAGTGGAGAATAAAGACAAACGGGGTGATCATAAGAGGAAGTGAATGAACAGGGAACACAGAATGAGGTGAGCACTTGTCCAAAGAAAATCAGCTCTCGGGCCCATCAGCGTGTGCGTGTGTGAGTGATAAGTGTTACTTGACCAGTGACGAGGGTCTGTCAACTCCTATGATATTTTAACAGCCAAGTCTGGCTACTCTGTGGATCAGGTTTCAGCAGCCATCACTCCACACGTTCAGGATAGAAGAGAAAAGACTTTGAGCTCTGCATTCTTCTTTTAAGTCCAAAGTACTGCTCTGTGATCACTTAAAAATAACAGGATTCACAGCTGTTTCTGGGATCACGCTGGTTAATGCCTTTACATTTTCATAGTGCAGAAGTGGGAGAGTAAATGTCAGTGTCAGACAATGCACATGGCTGATTTTGCTGTAAAATCAGCAGAATGCAGGGGAAGTAATACCACTTTTCCCTGTTTTACCTCTGCTTTATTGAGCCTCAGCCAAGCATACTGGTGACATTTACAGAGCAGAAAAAACACTTAATGCCTTTATGCTTTTGCCTAGAGAAACAAAGACCAAAAGAAGGTGAGAGATTACAACGGGAAGAGACAGAGGTGTACAGATAGGCGGCAGTAAAATATAACTATCTTTCCTCACATGATTTGTACTTCCAAACTTCCCCAGACCCATTTCTTTCACTGGTTCTCTCTTTCTCACACACACATACACTATCCATCATTGCCATTGTCCATGAGGGTGGAATTCAAACAGTGAGGGGGTTGTTGTACACCTGTGATGGCAGTATAGTGGGAGCATGTGTGGAGTTAAAGATAGGGGAGGAGTGATATGATGAATTGAGCTTGCTGACTATGAATTAAAGCATGCAGTCAGGGCCTTCACCTGTCTCACACAGCTGCACTTACAGAATACACACCTGTGCCTAACCCTCTGGGCCCCAAGACACAGATATAATCCTTGCTTTACTCTCTCACTGCCTCTGTTTCCCAAACATCCGATTAAGGCAGGCCAACAGACAGGAACAGACGTGGATGTAATTACTGTTATAATCCCTGGTGATAAGATGATAGTGAAGGAACCTTTATTGATCAATGGCAAATACCCGGCTAGCGGTTACGATACAAACGGCCTCTGTGTACGACAGATTACTCAATCGCAGTGTGGATGTGATGAGCATTCTTATCTCCACAAAACTCTATTATCTTAAGAGCATGGCAAAATGCAGACCGGAAGCCAGGACTGAGTACAATACAAGCCTGTGATGCCTTAAACATGTTTTTCTTATCAGTGTTTTCATGTTGCATGCTGCACTGAAAACGTTGTGTTTGGGGAAGCGTCTAATTGCTCTGTATCCCGTTGCCCCCTCTGCCCTCTGATTGGCTGTCTCACAGCAACCTTCAGATAGAAGGGAGGGATGGCAAGGTTGACTGACTCACAGAAGTACATACAACTATAGAACTATACGTACACATACACGCACACGCTCTAAACACACAGAGAAACACACAAATGCATACTGGCAGACATGAAGGCACTGTGGTTGCATAGCACATCTATGAACAAATAAAGTGACAGCAAATTAATAAACATGAGGTGAATGAAAAAAAGCTTCTGGCACGTACTGTATTAATTCACATCTCTGTTTATTGTATATTTCTAGTCTTATCACACACCTTCTTGCTTTTGTTGTGTTTTCAGTCAGTAACACATCTTCTTTATCGTCAAGAGTTTGTGTCACAGTTGTACCTGAGCTGAGTGTGTTGAAGATGAGGTCAGGCCCGGTGATAAAAATGCATGAGCTGTCTCTCAGTGTGAGATGTGCAAAGATGGACAGCCAGAGCATGACACTCTAGCACACATCCGTCACACACAGCAGTTGTCCAGCGCAGCAGTAATGCCGCTCAGAGAGGTGTAGCCAGTGAATAAGTGTCTTGTTCCACCATCACCATCCCAGGCTTGGTCTATGGATAACCCAGCCATGACAGCTTGGTACCTTTTGGTCCCAACTGGGGAATCTAACCCCACAGGAGTGCATCGACTCCAAACCATGCACAATCACATGCCAAACCTGGGTTTTAGTGTGGAAACTATAGTAAGCTGGAGGTTTTCCGTGGGGACTTACCTTGTGAACAGATTGATACTACCGAGCATGTCAACATTTATAGCACTGTATGCCCCCGGCCCAACATGTGAGCATTGATAAGTTAATATTGTTGAGGCATTTTCTGAATTGGAAATACTAAATAATGCTTTTATTTTGCCTTTGAATGATGTGCTATCACTATTACTGGGGTCCCTCGGCTACACAAGTCCTTATTTGGTAATAAGACATAATGTTCTCTGGTAATGCATTTCTAAATACTCTTGTTGTGCAATCAGTGTCTCTATGTGCTAATACATACTGTGATATACTAAATTATGGTTCCAAAAAATTATCGTAAAGCCAAGCAGGTTGATTTAACAACATTCTCATTTGGAAGATCACATGAATACATACATAATCATCTTATAAGTAATAAGGCCTGCACTGTATGTCAGTGCTGTGGGAATATTTCTTTGTTGTGTCCCCGCTGCAGCTGCAAATTCACACTACATTGCTTTGTAAACCGAGCCGCTATGACCATGAGTTGATTTACTGTATATAATGGCTCCTGGTGAGACTGGCTTTGTGGTTAAAGTCTCACTGTGGAATGTGGCACGGGCCAAGTGTCACAACCACTGTGGCGGGTAGGAAGAAAGCCTTAATCGCATCCTTGAACGTTTGAACTCTCCAGTTCCACTTCCAGGATGGTGATGATTTTTCTGGAGGGCTGCTCACAGGCATTTGTCATATAGAGGCCTGGCAACACCCAGCCAGTGGTAGAATTATTAAACGTATTGGGTGTGTGAATGTGTTTGTGAGCACCATTAATAACCATCAAAGCCCATTGTTTTTTTTTGTGTTAGCATGGATTTATGAGCATGAGTAAATTGAATGAGTCCTCCATCCACTTACTGCGCGCACTCTTGACCCTGTCGCCCTAAGCCAGACCAGATGAAGTGTCCCATGGAATAGAAATTTAATAAATCTCATCTTGACTTGGTATGCTGCACCTTAAAAAAAACACACACAGAGTGAACTATATGGACCATTTCATTACCTCTCTCTCCTCTCTGAGTCCATCACTTGGATGGTGTGTGGTTACAACTCTTATTCCTCATGTCCACACGATTTGGGTCGGGAGTGGCTGGAGGTGCGTGACACTGCAATGTGTTCACTACAGGTCGGCACCCACGGCACACCTCCAAATATCCACTCATCTCTAAGCACCGTGTATCATGGACACCTGAAGGCCTTCTCCTCCACCCTCCTATCCCCTTCTACCTCATTTCTAAAGCAATAAAGCAAATAATTATTTTGCCCCATTCAATCTGCTGGGGCAGCTTAGCAATGCAGGTAAAGAGATTACAACGTTTGAGGGAGAATCAATTGATGCCATTCATTTCATTGCACTTCCCTCAGTAGGAACTGTTTAGAGTAGCCTACGATTGAAAGAAGGGACTTGATGTGAAATGTTGCGCCCGGCTGTGTCTACATTCACATGCACACCACACGCATGGAGAAATATATATGTTGAGAACACAGCTGCCTGTTTATATAATTATATAGCACATTTACAGAGATTAGAGTGACCAAATGAAATTGTGCTCTACTGCCATAGTTTTCTGCTGGACTGGAGCAAGTGGACATGAAGTCAATTCCTTCTCTAGAGTAGTTGACGAGGAATTGGATAATCATTTAATTTGCCTCTTTAATTCTCACTTCGAATCGTTGTTTGACAAGCACACATCTTTAATATCTTCTACTGCCATGGTGCAAAGAAGAGGTAGACAAGAAAATGGCTGCTCAGAAGGATGTGCAGAAGAAGAGAGAGGGCTAAAGAAGGCAGGGTGGTGCAGTGAGCTACATGCTTGACTGGCCCTGGCATCGGAAATCATTTAATCTGCATCACACAGTTTAGTATCCCTACCAGTGGCCTGAAAGTCCCACAGAGCTGGTGCTATACTCCTTACACTAATCAGCCCGTATAAAGAAAGCAAGCATCGCCCTTATCAACACATTGCACCTCACCATAAAGATGTCTAAAGTATTTTTGTGTTGTTCTTCTTTTACCCCTTTCGCTTCTTATTTCAAGTCAGCAATCTCAGCTCTTCTGTGACAGGCCATCTGCTGAAAAAAAGATATAACATCACCCTTTCAGTTCATGGCTACTGATAGTAGAATAAAGAGTCAGAATGAGAGTACTTTGGGGGGGAAACAAAGTGGAAACTGCTTGAAATGCCCGATATGTGAATCAGCTCTTTGCAGCAAAATCAGATATTCTGTTTCCCACAGTAAACTATTTATATATTCCATCTGCATGGGGTAAAGAGGGCAAATACACAGATGCAGAGTCAATACGACCCCACCACATCACTGCCCGAAATACACTCAAAGTGGAATTCTATCTGATATTTGTTAGAGGCGAGCATGGATGCAGTGAGAGGTTGGGAGCAGCTTCTAGAATTACCCTTGTGTCTGCTTTCAGAGTATAGATCTTAGCAGGAGAAAGGAGTGGGGGCAGTATGCAGAGCACTGAGGTGGAACAGAGTCCATCATGAGCTTGCTTGCCAGCTATAGCTCGAACTCCATCCCTGTCTTGCAACTGAAGAAGAATCTCCTCAGCACCTGTGAACACCCTTCACTGCCTGTGTTTTCACTGTGATGATCTTGCTGTATATTCGATTGGCAGTGAGCTGGGTTTGACTCCAGTAGATACAGCAGGTTGTCTTTAGTGACACCTCACCAAGCTGTATGTCTGGTATTGGGGCATAGTGGAGCTCATGTGCTGTGACGCCGCTGACAGCCCGCCGTAAAGAAGATGAATCTGGGGTGCAGAACGGGCTGCTTGCAAGTGTCACGGCAGGCCAGTGCAGAGGCGAGGACGGCCAGTAACATCATTCTATCGCCACCCCCAGTTTCCTCCATGCCGCTGTCTCACATTTCCCTTCTGATGACATGACGGATATGACTCTGTCACCCTCACAGCGAAGGAAGGATGGAGACAGGGAGCAAGTGGAGGAGACAGAAAGATATTGGGAGGGAGAGGTAGATATAAATAGAGAGAAAGAGATGGAGTGGGAGGTTGAGGAGAAATGGAGAGAGCCAGAAGTGGGGGGCAGGAAGATAATATATTTCAGAATGGACAACATGGATGTAATGTATTATTCATTCCTTCTTAAATTTCTTTGAGGTTGCCGTTTTTTTTTTTGACAGTTTTATCTTCACTCAGTTCGCAGGGTGTAAGCACTTTCTGCCTCCGCCATTTCAGTATCCACATTTCAGTGTTACTGCGTCTTGGCCTGGACCTTAGGTTTCATGTTTGATGTTTTATGGAGCCTCAGTGACTTGAACTTTTTGCCGTGGTCCGAGGTTGCCGTTGGTTACCTGTGATCAGCGCACACGTCTGTTGGCAGAATAACTAATATCTCTTTGGGGAGCCCTTCCTTTTATGCTCTGGCTGAGACTGGTGTGGGTATTGATTTGGCTGGTGGGCTAGAATTTCTCCTGGGAGCTAATAAAAATAATTACAAAAAAATCATGAAAAGCCTGACCTTCTGTTGCACACATGAATAAATATGTGACAAAGATAATAGAAAAGAGCTCTTCTATGTGTGTGGTCAGTGGAATATCAGGGAGTAGAAGCTTTTATGACAGTGAAAGTGCTGTTTTTGTCCTGGATCTGATCTTTTGTTTAACCGGTAAACTTTTATGTCTTTAGTTATGTCTCAATGATTAATGTGAAGTGTGATATGTTATTTGATACGTGGACAAAAAACCCTACAACAGAGTAGACATTTCTTGGATAGCTGCCTTGCAAAATTGCATCCGATTGCAGTGAAGCTGACATAAGAATACTGAAAGAAAAAGGCAGAAAAGAATCAGCTTTTGGTTCAATAATCCCTCCCTGATTTTATTCTTAGTCTGTGTGCTTGTTTGTTTGTTCTCTGGTTCCAGCTCTCCTCCAGGAGAGGATGACTGCACAGCAGTGGTGAAAAGTAATGGTGGTGTTATTGCAGACAGGGGGAAACACAGCATTTTGATTGGAGCGTGCGCCCTGAGACCCAGTGAAGTGCACTTGCCTCAGCTCAGAGAGCACTTGATTGCACAGCACCAATGATCGCATTAAAAGGGCAACAGAAAGCCCATTTACCGTAAAGAGAGTGAGAAAGGGGGCCCAATAGGAAGCTGAAAATTGACTTTCACTTCTGTTAGGAGCTCGGCCTGATGGCGGGGCGGTGGGGATATATATATATGGGGTATTTTATTTGATCTTCTTTGACAACATCCCTAGGATGTGGGAGCCACATGTGGGCCAGTTAAAAAAACACACAAACACACGAAGGAACAAACATTTTAGTTGGTGCTTTTGAAAGTAAAGCTTGCTCAGCAACCTGCGAGGTTCACATGTTAACGTTATCCAGTATTGAGATTGATGTGCCTCTTTTAAAAAATATTTCATGGCATATGGATGTGCTTTTAACCTTTTCTACCTCTACACCTGACTACCTGCACACTCCAGTGTCCAGGAAGGACGCTGACCAGTCACGTCTGGCCTTCTGTGCACCCGGCTCAGCTTTTTCTGGCAGTGAAAGGACAATTGTAGAAGCATCTGCTGTTTTCATTTCTACTGGAAAGAGGAGAGCAGATGGAGACTCAAGGTTTAAGTGATTAGAAGGCAGTAGATTGGAATACAAATTGGATTTAAAGAAATTAGACTGATATAAATCGAATGGAGTCGCCGCAGTTTAGTGCTGTGCATGCGCATTGGCCTTAGTGGAAAGCCACCGCAGGGCCTGTGGATTATAAGAGAAGCAGATGCTCCAATGAGATAAGAATAAATGTGCTTTTGACACTCCATCTGAGAGAGATGGGGGTCTCCATGTCTGTCCTTTATCTTGCCCTTCATTTATCAATGTCACAGTGTTAATTACTGCTTCATTTATTAGGTCACTTACTGCCAGAATACAAACTTGCCCCTCTGCCCCCCCTGCCTGTGCTGCCAGGGAAACTGACTGCTTGCTACTATTACCTACCACTGGTGAAAAATATTTGGTTAAAACTGCCAGCATACTGTAGGTTTTTGCTTTTACTACCGATAGTACATTTTCAGTTTTTCACATGACACCAATGGGATTAGACCATGCACTTGGGGATCAGGATATGCCCCTCCCTAAAAAATCCCCCTGTCTCTGGCCCCACTTAGAGGACAACACCAGGCCTGATCACTAATCAATGACTGGGAAATGGAGGGAATTAGCCCAAATTAGTAAGAAGAGAGAACAGACTACCTCCTGTTCAGGGGTCAATATGCCACTGTGTGATGCCTGATCCCTGCTAAGACAAATGGTGGACTGGTGCATGCACACTCTGTGTGTGTGCATGCATCTCTGTGTGCACACTCAGAGTCTTTGAAGTGTATTTTGTGCTGATCAGTACAAAAGACCAGGGTGCAGCGTGTCTCGGTTTCCCCTGGGAGATTCAAGTTTAAGGGGTAGTGGAACATGTGCAAACCCAGGCAAACAAAGAGCTGGAGTCACCAGTGTGTTGCCTTCATTCCATGTTGAAATTAGCCCTTACATAAGCACAAAGGTTTTTGTGGTACACTGTGCCCTTCCCCGATGCACTGCCCCAGGGAAGGGCACAGTCATCAACGCAGCTCAATCACATGTACACCTGCAGCAACTAATTCTAAGACAAAGAGCCCAGCACTCTACCTAATACAACATTGACTGGTTAACATTTGGCTGCCAACTGAATCAGAGTTATTGACGGGGTATTGAACGTGTTTCAAAAGAAAGAGGATAAAGGAAAGGCTGCTGGAAAAGTTTTCCTTTTCCCCAATTCCCTGTACTGTGCCTTTTGATTGTTTGATGCTGGATCAAACTCTTTGATTGTTGCATGGTTCCCAGGGCCTCTGTGATGTAAATGTGTGTGTGGCCTTCAGCATCTTATCTCCATGGTTAAAACCTGGGTCACAGACACACAGAGGACTCTAACTTGGGGACCATTATCTTAGCTGCCAGACTCCCAGTGCTCACCCATTGCAAGCCCTAATAAAAAGGAGTGGGCCAAGGTTTTCAGCCACAGAGGATTAGCATTTGACATGGAGTCTGGACTCCGGCATTCATATTCACATCACATGTACACTTTGACAACAGTGGACCCAACAGTTTTACTTGTTTGCACCCCACTGAAAACCAAATATATCATTTGTGTGTGTGTGTGTACAGTACAGATGTAAGCCGACTGTATGCTACATTCACTGTTCACCCGTGGGTCCAATTACCCACAAGCCCCTGCATATAGGGTTGAGAAGAGCAGATGGCTGCTTTTTGATCAGCTTGAAATGGTGATTAAAGGGTTCAATATATGTTTTTTACATGCTTCTAACCCAAGATTGGTTTAGTTTGAGTCATCCATCTGTTTTCCACCCCTTGTCCAGTTCTGCATAGCGATAGCAGCAAATATTTGTATAAATGTAGTTATTATATATTTTATAATAGTATTTTTTTGTCATGGAAAACATTAACACTGCACCTGAGCCACATCCTGTTGCTCCTTCTTTGGTACCCTGAGGCCTTCCCCAGCTAGATGGGATATGTACAGTAATCTCCCACTTTTAGTTGTGTTTATTAATTCAACCCCTACCTTTCCTATTTTCCAATGTTTGTATCTGCTAGCTAATATGTTAATGGAAGAGGCTTTTGACTTGGGAAGGAAACAATGCTAAAAGTCTTCAAGCTGTCCTTCTATGATCAATTACATCTTTCTCCTCCAGGATCCCGTCTGCGCCAGGAGGACTCCCCACCCCGGATTGTGGAGCACCCCTCTGACCTGATTGTCTCCAAAGGGGAGCCCGCCACTCTCAACTGTAAAGCGGAGGGGCGGCCAACCCCGACAGTGGAGTGGTACAAGGATGGAGAGCGGGTGGAAACGGACAAAGATGACCCACGTTCCCACCGCATGCTGCTGCCCAGTGGCTCGCTTTTCTTCCTTCGCATCGTTCATGGACGACGGAGCAAGCCGGATGAGGGAGCCTACGTCTGTGTGGCCCGGAACTACCTGGGAGAAGCTGTCAGCCGCAACGCATCTTTGGAAGTAGCATGTAAGTCAGGACTCTGTCTCCTGTTTCTTCTTAATTTATTTTCTTTGCTGCATTGCTGAATTTATTTTGTTCATTTAATTTAATTCATTCATTTGGGTGGAAGAAGAAACTTCTTGATCTCGCTGCCTCTAGATGATGGAAAGACCGGATTTACATTTAGCACAAGATAATTGACATTTCCTGTCAGCATTATCCATTGTCCAATGTTTTCTTCCATTTATACATAATGGAAATTGACATTGTCCCTGTACTATAGGGAATAACAGTAAACAAATCAGCGTTTTATTTGAGGCAACTGAAATTACATAATTTTAGGAGTTGTCTTCATCTTGCTTTCTCCTTTATCTTTTGCAAACACTGCAATCATTTCCTGCAGCACTAAAAAGAACAGTTAAGCTCAAATGCTTTCTCACTATGACTTGCATTGTCTGGTGGATTAACGAGTTGTACTGAATGAGTTTTTCCACCAAGCACTTGAGATAAATTTCATATATTTTTACCTCAAGGGAGATTTATTATTATTTTATTTATAAGTTGTCTGCGGAATTTTGAGTTGGACATAAAGCGACTGTTAGACTATATGAAAGGGACATGATGGTATGGTAGATATGGGTTTCTCACAGGTGAGTGGGGGTAGAACGACAGGCACAGATCAAAGTCTTGAAGGACATTTGACACATGCTGCTTGCACTGTGTTGGTGAACACTGACAGGCCGAACCTGAGCTGTGGATCAAATTACCTTTGAAGATGAGCCTCCCCCCCAGCAGGCTGCAGGCTGGGCTTCCTATGGAGCTGCTCCCAGGAACATCAACTGCTCAAAAGGTGGAGCAAAAAGTCTCCATGCCCTTATGTAGCTTTTACTCACTAGTTATTTATGTTATCCCCTTATAATATGTGTTTTTTGATGCTTTACTTGATGTGTGGGTTTCCATAGTCTCCATAGTAAACACAAAACAAGACAACTGTTCTGAACAGAAAACACAGCAGACATCTTCCATGTTTTAAAAAGGACCTGTAACTGTATTTCTAAGGTGACTACAATGATCAGTGGTAGTAGGACCGGTAGTTGGTTTGTGATCCCTGGGAAATGGACTTTGTGTGTTGGAGAGGAGGGGGTTGGTCTCTGCCTCCGATTCAGTCCCCTGCCCTCCCGAGGGCCTCCCAGCAACCCCCAGGTGCTAACTGCGTGACAGCAGCTTGATCTATCGATTGCTGTAAGAGTGCTCTCCCAGTCTAAATGAAAATTCATGAAAAATTGATGAAGACTCCAGATTATTTTATTTTGACCCTCTCATACTGTTTTTAAGCCTTTCTTTTCAGTTTATATCTCCTTCTCTCATGTAATATGAGTTGAGCAGCTGGGGGGGGGTAGAAGCATTGACTCCTTGAATGGCTTAAAGGTGAGGGGTCAGGAGGCCTGGAGACGAGGGGATGAGGAAGAGCTAGAAAGGTGAAGAAATAAGAGCATGTGTATGATTGGTATTATAAGTGATACTGGGTTTAAGAGAGAGAGATCCAGGGCAAAGCCTCAGGCCACACTCTGAGTAAACAACGATACATAACTGTACCTTCTACCCAACTGTAAAGTGCCATTTTGACGAAAAATAAATACACCCTCCCAGTAAAACGCTTTGATTCTGGCTCTTATCATCAGGCAACACACTGTACTGGCCAAATAATGCACATAAACCCAAATACCTTGATTTAAAAACTAACTCCCTGTCTACATTTAATTGTTTGTCAAAGTGGCGTTCGATCCTCCAATTCCATTTTTAGATAAAGCGGTATTGGCTCTACACTGCCTCACACAATTTAACTTCGATTGACCTGACCTGACCCGACCTGAGACACACATATTTTGAGAATGACAGCAGTGTTGGCCTGACTGAGATGGAGTGTCAGTGTAGGAAATGGTTGTGCCGGTAGGTCAAGTGCAGTTCAACAGGGACAGTTACTATGTTACTTGATTATAATGTGTGTTACGTGTTTTATTAAAGTAGAATATTATTAATATAAATTATTTGATTATGGGTGGAACAAAGCCCTCAGAGGCATTTTACAGTAAATTGAGAACATGAGGAGAAAGAAAGGAGTTTTAAATATACATGCAGGGTATTATATTAAGACATTAATGACTTGTTGCAACTTTAATGACAAGTACTTTAAGGGATATTGAGCAGGAATGTCCTGAAGCGGATCTGCAGGATTGGTGTCTGAACCAATCAAATCCAGAATCTCCCCAGAATGGATAGAATCAGTGCAACTCCATTGCTATTTTTCCATAGTGCTATATTTTCATAGTTTGAATGCACCCTCACTTTCTCTCTCTCTCTCTCTCTCTCTCTCTCTCTCTCTCTCTCTCTCT
>CALSBV010012220.1:2579238-2613675 GCA_943590825.1 Bovichtus diacanthus | reverse complement strand
CTGTGTCTGTGCAGCTGGAGTTTGCTGACCTCCGTAAAAAGGTGTTGTTATCTATTGGGATTTACTCACACAATGACCACACACAAACATCCACATGCACACACACAGTTCTCTCCGGCCACCCGCAGCAGCATGCAGATTGTTCTCTCACAATTATTAGCCACAGATGGCCAGAGCAAATGAGGAGTTTCCCGCCACAACACGACTCCTGTACCTGCAGTAGTTCGAACAGATATTTGGAACATTCTCACAGGGAGATAAATCTTAGGAATACGCTGCAGTCACTACCAGGACTTTGACCTTTCACTGTCACACACGCAGACTAGCACATACACATGATACGTAAGTCCTGAGACTGCACTTTTACTATCCTCAGCGGGCCTTGTGTCCTAGCTCTGACCTCCCCAACTCCACCAAGGGAGACAGCCCGCCTGTGTTACCTTCTTACCTTCAGAGGGAACGAGTGCAGTGCTGAAGATGGGAACTATAGCTCGACTGTGGATCTCTATGGCTCAATAATGACAGCAATAATGGAATAGTGCAGCAAGAGCCGGGGACAAAGATGGAAAGTGTGGTGAAAAGTTGGCAAAGAGATGGAGCACTTAATAAGATCCAAGTATGGGATGACCTTTGACCATCTTTCTCAGCCCCTTTATCTGTCTCTTTCTCTCCCTTTTTCCTCACTCTCCACCTCTCTACTTCCACCATTGTGTTACCTTCGAGTGTATAAACTGGATTAAACAAGTGTGTGGCGCTCCGTCATGGATGCCACGGCCCGTCAGCAAAGGAGTGAGCCGTCAAGCAGAGAATGCTGAGCCAGCCGCTTCTCACGCCCATTAGTGCCCAGCAAGATGAAGCACCCGTCGCACCGGGTTTTGTTGTGTTTCCTTTATAAACCCTACTCTCGCTTCTTCACACTCTCCCTCTTTCTCTCTTTATAGTGACACTGTTATTGATGGCCTCTCCTCTCTGACAATGCAGGGCTATTGCTTTGTCTCTCCTGCCTGCGTTTTGCCTCCTCTCCTTGCCCCCTCCACCCCCACGTGTCTCATCACCCATGCTTTACACCGTGGGTGCTCGCTCTGCAGTGACTAAAATATAAATCTTTGCATTAACATGGAGTCGCTAAATTGTAGCAGCTTGGCAGCATTGTTGTAAAAAGTGAACACCGTCAGACAAGCTATAAAATAGACTTACCCTGCCTTACCACTTCTTTTATTCTCATCAGACAGTGTTGGATGCCAACTGAGCTTTAAATGATTGAAAACTGTCTGCAGGCTGATTATTGATCAGCTTTAACTCACAGACATGGTAAGAGGCTCCGGCTTCCATTGGTGGTTTGCACTTTGATTTCTGTTTTGATATTGACTTGTGGTTTCAATTTATTCAAGCCCTGTGCAGCTTTCAGTTTTTCGGTAAGCAGATTTAATTTGATGATCATCAAATTATCTTCCAGAAAATACCAGACTTTATCAGTCTATTAATCCGTTCTTCTGCCTGTGCGCAGATAACCTAACACCTGGGGTTTCCCACTGTAAGTCTATTATAAATTGCTGCACAGGTGTGCTATTTACCAGCATTCAGATGACTATATCTGAAACCACTCTATTTGCTGACAAGTGGGCGACGGCACAAGTGAGTGATAATAATATTAATCGAAGATGTGACCCTGAGTGAAATCCCTATAGACGCTGCGTTCTGAGGGTGGCTTGCCATTGAGTCCAGCCGCGATTGGATCCTCTGACCCCTGGAGAACCCTTTGCCCTCTCCTATCCACCCCAGATCTCTGTCAAGCCATAATTCCTTAACCCAACGCTCCCCTCCAATGAATGTGTCCCTGTAGTGACTGACCTCCCCCACCCACCTTCCTCTCTCTCTGTCTCTGTCTAAGACCCTCCGAGACTGCTAGAGATGGTAATCCATCATATGGAGCTTGGGAGGAGGTGACAGGGTGGAGGGCTGAAGTTCAGGCTCCAGCTGATATGGGTTTCAATCGAATGCCGTTGGAATTGATTCACCCTCTGATGTGTGGAATGTTGCGTCATTTCTGCACCGATGTTCCTAGTTCAAATGGCCATTATTTCCTTGGTTACTTTCACACATATACACCCTTAGACACACATTCATTCACACATATACATGCCTTTGATAACACTGGGGAACAAAAAACTGCTTGGGATTGATCTGGTGGAACGATCAGGACTCAACCAGACCCTGTTTATTTTGGTTTACAACTGTCACACTGCACACTGGCACTCTGATGGATATGTCTTGTTTGAAGCTGTTGTGGACTTACACACAAGTACACACACACACCCACACACACACACACATGCACACATACACACACACACACAAATGCTTAAGGTAAATGTCTTTTGTGGCTGTTTTTCTAGTTGTGCAAACATTAAGAGCAGTCCCTCCTGAAAGTAGCCCTTTGGGAACATAGGAGACACGGCATTTCAGCTTCATTAGATTCTCAACTGAGTGTGGATGGAGAGGAAGTAGGAGACTGGGGGAAGGGAGGATGGGAATACATGGGACATATTCCAAGCTGGCCATAGGAAGTTGAGAGTTCATAGTTTACAACTTTGCCAGCCTTGTGGTTTTAAAAAAATAAAATAATCAGGACCTCCCATCTCACAATATTTATGTTGATATAATCATTAATAATTGTCTTCTGCAGTCTCTAAACTATTACCAGGCTTCTATTGGCCCAGGTCTGTGGCAGAGTTATCGCGGGTCCGGATGTGTTATGACTTGGTAATCTCTCGATGGCGTAGACTGATATTGTGTTTGGCTTGGATTACATTTTCTGTAAGGGACACCTATCAGCCACCAGAGCCCTCAACAGCTGCAGACCAGAGTTGAAACCTGATCATCCAGTCTCTGCTGTCTCCCTCTCTCTCCGTCTCTCTCCCTCAATCACTCTCTTTCCCCTTTCCCACTCCCTTCCTCTCCCATTTCCTTTCCTGCTGTTTGAAAGTGATACTCAAAGCATTTTGATCACTTTTAAAAGTGAAGGGAGACAAGATCAAATGTTTAAGCGTGTGGTTTCTGAGACAGCTGTGCTTCCATTCTGTTTTTACAGCCTGACCTTTACATGACTGCACCGCTGCATCCATTGGGCATATCAGCAGAGGAAGTTTGGTGGCTGCTGTGTCTAGTTGAAGGTGACCTTGTGTGTTGCAGAGTTAATGGCTTCCCTTTTCGATGTGGAATGTGTGCTAACTGCTGCCTCTTCCAGTTAGACTGCTCTGGGATCAGTCCCAGGCTTGGTCGAGGTGAAGGAGGGGACAAACAGGTTTAATGGTGTTCATTCAGCAGCCACCAGTTCACTACAGGAGTGGCAGCATCCACTCTGTTGAGAAATAAACGTCAACTGTTCTCAGCTTCAGGACCAGCAGAGACACGTGATTTCATAGAGGGAATCTGGCTACCTCAGTTATGTGTAAAGCAGTGTGACCAGGTGCAGTGAGATGACATCACATGGTGAATGAGACTGGGAGCTGTGGTATGTGTGGCCACCTGCTTCTGCAGCTGGGATGATGATTAGCAGCTAGCCAGGCTGATTATTAACCAGCCAGACACTCATCCAGCCAAACGGACAGACACACAGACCGGGGCACTGACAGACATTGTACATTGCCAGATATGAGCCTGCACATTGGTTGGCACAGAAGAGACCAGACAGACTCGCCCAGACCACTTAAGCACTAGCATGGCCAAAGGCCAACTGAATAGAAATCAGAACACCCTATTCAAATGCTAAGCAGAATGTTATCTCAGTGCCTCTTGCTGCTGGCCCCCATGCTCTGCACTGTCCTGGGCAAAGCTATTAACGAACATGCAGGTGCCTTCCATGTTTGCCTGTGTTTCATTGTGTGTATGTTTAGATAGGTGTATGGGCAGTTATCTGTATCTTTCTGCCTGCTGTGCTGATGATAAATAGCATTTGGGAAAATATTGCTTGAGTAAAATTCAAAGTAATCTTTGTTAGTGTTAGTGTATTTCCAATGATTGCTGTTGATAATAATGCCATACACAACAGTACCCACCACCCAGTGAGACAGAAATGATGGCAGTGAATCATCTTAAGCGTGGCTATAATTGCAGGGATTTGTCTTGGATCCACCGAGATCTTCTCATTCCACAGGAAATGAAATCTAACGACACTGAGTGATCACCAAGGGGTGTGTGGCTAACTGATGAGCGTGCTCATTTGACTCCTCCGATCTTTAAAAGCCATTAACGCTCTCCTGTTTCATGCACAAATTAGGCCTCTGCACACAAAAGCACACAGGCACAGCAGCACATAGACGTTTGGAAATTGTACACAAGATAGGGTTTGCAAAGGCACAAATGCACATGCACACACATGTCAGTGCCCACATGCATACACACACTCTGTAACAGACTCCAAACTCCCTTTTTGTCGTCCAACTTGCACAGTGAACATTTGCCAATTTGAAGCCTAAATGGCACAGTAAGGGAAAAATGAACCCCTAGACACCACGTTGTAATGGAGCTGAAAAGAACAGCTTAATTGGCCAACATAAGCCATGCCCAGGCACTAACTGTGAAATTTACATGTTAGCTTTTTTCCCGTCTTTCTTTTAAAGGTCCCTGTGGTGTCCATGTGGAACAGACACATGAATTACAACTCTAACACTTCATGAATATCGATTTGGCTGCTGTTGCTGTGCAGGAGGTTATGAAAAATAATATTATTCAAAACATGTTGAGTGGGATACATCCTCAATTAGTCGGTTGTTAGTTTATGCAACTAATGTGTTATTAGTTTAATTGCCTGTTTTTGGTAATTCACTTATCCCCTCTCACACACAACCTCGTTCTGTGAAAAAACATCATTAACATTAACTATAATTTAGACATATTGCAAACACATTGTTAATTGTTCATATGATCTCTGGATGACTAATCTTACTCAAAATATTACATTTGAGAAAATGGTAAGTCGCTCTTCTCATCAAATTCTCAGACTTCAATCAGAAGATGCTTGTCCACTTGCTTTAGCTCCCTTCACAGCAGTACAGGGTTGATAGTCCAGTCCGGGCCCAGATAGGCTGACCTTTGGCGAGCTCTGGATGTGACCTCTGATTGACCATCGATTGACCATCGTTTGACCCCATGGCTTGGAAACAGAGCTGCACACTGCAGACATTTCGCGGTCTGGAGAGCATCTCTAGCATAAACTGCTAATACGGTTACCCTAGTGTTATTGGGAGATGTATGTAAGGAGAAATAGCGTGGGAAGGCAGGGTTATATCTGTGTCAGAGCAAGAAAAGCACAGATAATTCAGTTACAGTCTAAGATATGAGCATCTGTCAGCTTATTCATTCTTATAGTACTCAAGTTCTGTTGTTACTGCAGTAACCTCAAAAGTAGATTGCCGCCGGATTTAACTCATTGCCTGCTTTATGACAAATTGGTATTCTGACATCTATGAACCTTTACCCCCTTAATTTACCATGTATGTCATAATGTTTACTCTACACAGCAAATGTAGAAGGATTGGGAAAAGTTTTGTTTCACAAAATGTCTCACAGAGAAGAAAATGCCTGAGTGCTAGACCAGATTCTGTTATCTCTCCTCAGCATCTTGCCACTCTTCAACCCCCATCCCTCCTCCATTTCTCCCTTATCCCCTAAATTGCTGGCTGTAGATGATACAATTTCAGCCCTGCAGCTAAAACACCCATCCCCATCCCCCTTCTCCTTCTCACTATGAAAACTCAAACAGCAACGTAGTGACTGACTGCTAATAACGTTTGCCAAATTTCTCATAAACCTTAATAATGAACTTGACTGGATAAAGGATGCTGATGAGGGCAGGAGACAGCAATGTGATTTGGAAGAAAAAAATAGTTGGTCATGTCATTCATCTCAAAATCACTTAACAGCGCCAACTGGGGTGTTTAGTGTCTTAAATATTCTTGGACCTTCAATTTTTACCCCCACGCCCCACCCCCACCTCACCTCTTCTGAATGCATCCATGTGCCAGCAACACCACCCTCAGTCCTATCTCTCTGTCTGTCTCTTTTCTCACATGCAGCAGGGGGATGGTTGGCCCAAGAACGTGGCATCATTAACTTTCTTGAGTGGCAGACGTGAGACGTGCGGAGGGCTGTCCCGTCCCACCCCCTGCTGGGTGTCCCTCAACCCCCATCACTCCTTCCTGTCATCCTCCATCTCTGCATTTCTTGCTCCTTCTCCCCCAAAAAGCCATCTACAGATTTGATAGACTTGATGCTCAGTCATGGGTGAATGAGAGGATGCCTTAAAATATACATCTCCAATTTCAGCTTCATGGGTGTGCCGTAGGATTGTTGAAATGTGCAATATATATAGTCACGTGTATGTGTGGTGGTGGGGGTAGATTTGTCTAGATTAATATAACGGTCTAACTATTGAACTGTTGTGACTCTTGCTCCGCTACCACACAGTGTCAGGAGTTTTTGTTGTTACCAACAGTGTGGCACGTGCTGCTGAGCTCCTTGTGGTGCAGTGCCCCGTCTCATTAATCACAAGCCCTGTGCTGGAGCCCTGACAACCCACAACCTGGTGGCCTACCACCTCCCCTCATATATACTGGGAAGGCTCTGCACCATTATGTGCTCACAGCAAGAAGGCAACACAGCAATGACAGCTGCCGCTGGTCATTTGAACCAACACTCTCCCCCCCCCCCTTTTCAATTGAACCTCCTCACTTCCCATACCCCCCCCATCAAGCTTTTGGGCTTTCTCTCGTCTCGGGTTCACAAGTTTTGAACCGTTGGGGCAAAGGTCAGTGGATTTGAAAGGTCGTCACAGCAACTCTCAACAACATCAGATGTCAAGAGAGCTGGTCGACCATGGCGAGGCAGAAAGCTCTGCTTGGCTGGCCACTTCCTTCTGGAGAGCAGGCCAGAAGGGGAGAGAACAGCCTTTTTTAGTATACTCTCTCCCTCTCTCTTGGCTTCGGTCTGTGTCTGGAGTGATGAGGGTTGTGGTAGGGGGGGTATTTTGGCGTTCATGGGGGGAGTGTTAAGAGCTTGTTGGGGTCCAAGTCAAGCTTGTACAGCGGGGTGCCGGGGCTCAGAGCGGTGCCGTGGTCTAGTTGTGTCATGAGCATGTAGCTGAGCTGTCACTTGTCTCTAATTGGCTTAGATCAGCCCACAAGAGGCTCAAAGCTCACTGACCCAACCTCTCTCTCTTTCTCTGTCTTTCTCTCTACCCCTCTCTCATTAGCTTATTTTTCTCTGCCAAGCTAAGACAATGGTCTCCACATGGTCCTTCCCATTGGACCGTTTGATCCAAAAATCTCTCTCGTTCGAGCAGGCTGGACCTTTTCTCTCCCTGCATGTGTCTCCTGTTATGGGGCTAAATCCTTGCAAATAGCATGCTACTAGAATGATGAGAGAGGACGCAGAGGGCAGCTTGATCTAATCCTGATTGGAGACCTGATTGATCTGGTCCCCGGGTCGTCACAGGGTCAATACATGAACTGATGATAACATGGATCATCTTAAGGGAATAAACCTATCGCGGCACTTTCACATGCCATTACACCTTGTACAAATCCAAAAATAAATTCCACATCAGTCGTCTCCACCATTACAGTTAAAGATGCATCTTAGCACTTCATTTGCCAGCGTTGCAATCAGTCCTGAATACTGTCAGAGTGGGTGTTCCTTCTTGGGCAGTGTAGGATTTACGATGTGCTACAAGGGTTCAGGGAATGACCCTCTTGTGTGCATCCCTGATGATGTTCTAATTGGATGGGGTGACCTTTCTTCACTGTAATTTTGAAGCGTGCGTGGTTCTTGGGGGTGGGAACAGATTAAAAAGCAGCAGGGGTGGGCTGATTGATGTGTGCTGTGGTTGGTGTGGTTTTGGATGGACAGTGACAGGTAGAGGGACAATAACATATGAGTCCACAGCTGTTGAAAGGGAAGGGATGTACAGACTGATACATGGGAGGTGACCACAACCAGGCCTGACTGATTGCTACCGTCTGGTACATCATCCCTTGTATTGGCTGAAAATACTATGCCTGCAATGATTGAGTGGTGGGGGAGGTTGACTGCTTGATTTCTGTATACATTAAGGGTGTCGCATATCATATAATTCATGATAATACCAGTTAAACTTTTACTGTGATTGTCACTGTATAATATCAAAAAAATCTCTACATGTTATATTACGCATTTACACCATGACTATGCACAGAAGCAACATGAACAGCAAAGTGAAAGTAATATTGCTGCCAGCATCTTATTGATGAATAATTCATTTTCCAAAACGTGAGCAACTTCATTGGTTTAAGACATTAAATATCAGAGACAAAAAGCAGAGGAGCTACATCACACAAGAAAGGCCACATATAGTATCATCTGATGATTAAATTAATTATGATATATGAGAGGTGCATTTGGATCCATCTGATTGAACTCAATGATTGATTGAAGTGCATGTTTGCCTCTTGGAATTTAATCGCAGAAGTAAGTAACCATAAAACAAACAAAACTTAAAACTTCAGTAAATGGGACAAGTAGAGGTGAATGGGACAGTGAGCCACAATCAGGTCAGGGTACGTAGAGAAAAATACACCACATTTTATATATATAAAGTACATTCATATTTGTGTGTGTGTATATATATATTTAAATACGGTATATATATATATATATATATATATATATAGAGAGAGAGAGAGAGAGAGAGCGTAATAAAAGCAATACCCTGCAATATTATATAACGTTTTTTTATATAAATGCGCTGTAGATATAAGTATTTGTGGTAGAAATACAGTGTGTGGCTGTGGGTGTTTCTACGATCTCTGTATGTTTATCCCTGATTTGGGCTGTTATTTTGCTTTGCATTCATGTATAGCACTCACAAAGCTCCCAGGATATACTGATTTATTTGTGTCAATATGAAATTTGCTTTGCTTTTCTTTGTAGCCTGAATGAGTTGGTGTGGTGAATGGGCTTGTTTTGGTGCATTGACTGGCGGATCCTATTTTGACGGCGTATGAAGCTGAAACTAATTCCTGCATATTTATTTGGCTTGGTCAAAGCAAGCTAAGCACTAACCCTACTTAATATTCCATGGCATGCTAACAGTAACAGCCTATTGGTAATAGCAAAACAGCCTCACACAGCCTTTGGAAGGTTGTGAGTGGAAAAATGTTGGACCCTTAGAATGTCAAAATAATTTATTCCCTTGCAACTGGCATGGATGCATGCGTCAATTTAAGGTGCTTGGATTTGCTTTTCCAGCTGTCTTCTGTTATTTCATGTCATTTAGTTCCAAGCTAATATCTGACAGCCATGCTAAAATGCTGAGACTAAATAAACCACTCAAGAACAGATACTTCCACAATATTGTAGTTGCCGTTAACTGGATTCATCGGCCTCTTGTTCATTGTTGTCCAAACGTTGCCTACTAAATTCAGTTGTATCGCTCAATATAGATGAGTGGCCTTACTGTAAATTAGTTGTAAGGTCTGAGTGTGTCAGTGTATGTACAATATGTACAGTCTGTGTGCTACAGTAGGTCATTCTCACATTATATACATTTCCTCTGCTCTGGTCATGTTGACTCTATAAACACCAGTCTTAATGTATCTCTCATTGACATAGTGAACCACACACCTAACCTCAGTTAAAACCCTTAATCTATATTCTAAAGGGTAAAAAGATAAAAGAGCATGAATAGTAAAGAGAGCCTCATCCCTTTCCCCCAGCCATCTCAACCAGGCTTTAGGCGCTTTTGTTGTGGATTGCATCTGAAAAGATCAGCTTTAACAACCTAAGCAAATATCCATGAAAGGGGCTTGTGAAGGGAGGGACTTGAACCTTCTGTAGAACAGGTGTGTTTTATAGCACTGTATTTCTCCTTTGGTCTTTGACGCTCCACAGTTCCACATTGTGTGCGTGCATGTGTGTATTTCTTTGTGGCTGAAGCTCCACTGTAGCGGTGAGCCAGTCCCAGCATGAGGGCCGCAGTCAACCCCGTGCCATGTGAGAACTGCAGGGAGCGGGCTAACGAGGTGTCCAGGCAGCTGACGGCTTTGTCCTGCCGCCTGTGAGTCGGGATGGCACAAAGAGTGTCCTGCAGAGAGTCCTGTCTGTTCTTTGTGTCTGCCTTTCTCCTCTGCCCAGCCCTTTGGGCTACAAAAGGAAGCTGTGCGAGGCAGCGTTGTGGCATCAGGTGGATGAATCGCTGTGACTGTCCCCGGTTTCCCTCCTCCCCTCCGTCTCCTCTCTAGACCACAAAAAAAGCATATACTTGAGTCTTGGATAGCTTTGAATTAGTGTCTCAAGCAGTTGGTAAGCTCCTGTGCTATCTTCACTAGAGCCTTGGCAAATAACTATCTTTTTTTGAGATTCCCCATCCTCTTTCCTTGCTCCATCTTGCCTTGAGTGATGATCCAAGGGGCAGTCAGTTCTCTGTCATGTGTTTGCTGCTTGTATTTGCTCAGTCTCCCATCTCCCTCTCTTTGCTCTCCTCTCTAATTTATGAACTGCTACACTTGAGTGGGCATAGCGCCTATTAAAACCAGCACAGCGCCTCTGTTTGTCCTGGCCTTTCCTGCTCCACAGGAAGCTCATCTCGAGCCCCCACTAGTTAATGCCACTGCAGGGGGTGAACAAGAAACACGGGCACCTCTGTGGATCCTCTGCTCACTGGAGGGAGAGGTTTGACGCTTCTTTTAAAAGGCCAAAGTCATTTGTCTTTGTTGTTTTCTGTCTCCCAAGGATTGCTTAGAGAGATAAAGAGTGAAAGGGAGTAAGAGCAAGCAAGAAAACACGGCTTTCTCTCAGGAATCTCTTTTTAGATGCTGTGAATGTTTCTCATCTGGGCCGTTGTATTGAAAGCATGCTCTGTTGTGCTACGTTCAGGGTCCTCTGATGAGCTTCTCTCTCCTTATACATTTTCTAATACACTTGGTTTCTCAAACAACAGCTGCGCGTTGTTCTACCTCACAGTTTAAAACATTAAATACAAAATCTTAACAACTTCAGCTTTGATACATTTAATATATACAATTGCTGTTAGTGTTCTTCTGTGCAGTAATTTAAACTTTGCCAACACCATATGTGTGCACAGACTTGTTAAACAATATTGTAAAATGTAATCATTTGGACAGCAGGCCTGAATAATGGTTATAGGATGTATGGTAACTCAGAACAAAGACTCTGAGCTTTGATTCCCCAGCCTCTTTTCAAATGACCAGAGAAGCTGTGATTGCTCTGGTGAGTCGACATTATGAGCTGAATATCCATATTGCAGCCAGACATGCTCCAGTCCTGTTGAAGCAGACACCACTTCTATCAAAGGAGCCACACCGTAGGCATCAAACAGCGTATTCACAGCATCACTGCAAAGTGTATATACGAATACCACTTGCTGAGCTCAACCACAGTGTTTCCATATTGTCATAGTAATCGGATTTATAACAGAGGAACACGGGGGCAGACAACCAAGAGAGAACATCAAAAATCACAGAAAGGTTAGGATGGAATCCCAAAGGACTACAAATCCCTTCTCTGAAATCTCATTGTTTGGAAACCATGAAACCGGATTCCTGTAACAAGTCTCTGATCAGTGGAGCCTCGGCCCAAAGGACTCAATTAGACCAGAACGGCCCTTTCTGACCAGGCCTTTATTTTGCCTCCTTTCTTCTCCCAGCATGTTGCTACCTCTGCAGTGGAGCCGTCTAAAGCCCCAGACTGGGAGCCCAGCCATACAGCACTCTGAGCAATCACATCACTCAGCCTTTGCCCCTCTTGTTCCACACCAACAGCATGAATCTGCACCAGGTCGTGCGTGCATGTGTGTGTTGCTTTCCAGTAATCCTTGCCACTCCCGTTGACTTAGTGTTTTTAATTGGCGGCATGAGTACGGTAAACATATATTTTAAACACTGGCAGAAAATAGCAGTTACTGAAACATCCCTGCAGTCTGAGGCAGTAATCCAGAATTTAATTTCAGTCATTTTGCCCTCCTTCACTTATGATTAGAGTAAATTATGATAATTTCTTGATTATGGTTCGGCCCCTGCCTGTGAGCCTGGGGACAATCCTTGCCTGAGCTCGACAGAAGATGGCAATGGGGAGCATGTGAAATCCACTGGATCTGCAGTGTCAAACACTTCCTTTGATAAACACAAGCTTTACTTTGTGCTGTGTCTTCACCTGCCCTGCAGTTGCTGTAGCACATCATGGCAATGTGGCAGGTACAGAAATATTTAACTATTCATCTGCGGCTCATCATCAGTCACCTATCTACAAAGAGTGAGATAACGGAGGTAGATGAAAGATGAGAAAGAACAATAAACAATGAAATAGCTAGGCTGATATTACGGGATGCATGCATTAATGAGTGTATGATAATGAGTAAGTGTATGTGTGAGAAGCATCAGCAGTCAGTCAGCAATCTCCGTATCTTGGCTTTTATTGTTTGGAAACCCAATACCACGCCACCAATTCACATTCAATCAGCGATTCAATCAGCGATTCAGATAAAACAAGCTGGATCAGCTGCATTGCTTTCTTCTCATGAAAGTCAATTAAAGCTTCATTTAAAAAGCAAAATTAGTCATTATAGATTTAATAAGTGACCTGGACTGTGGTGGACTGGGCAGGGACAGTGGTTGGAGGTCCGTGGGGAAATGAGTGCCTCCTCACTAAAGCCCACTGGTAATGACTTCTGTTTAGTCTTGATAATGTCTACTAATTAGTTAATCAAAGACAATGGCCCACTACATACACCTCCCACCTTAGCAGCTTCTGTCTGCTTCATTGAACAGCTTTAGAGTGTAAAGCCTTGAAAATCCCCATTCACTCTCAACACTGGCAGACACACCTGGTTGGCTTTGGTGTATGCCTGCAGCAAGATGTACAACACATTCATTTGCTGAATTAATGTTAATGGAAGCATGGACAAAAACATTATGCAATGATCTGTGTTATAAAACGTGCAAGGGTATAATAAAAATATTATAAAAGTAATTCACGTCATCCCGCGCGAGGTGTCCATGCTGGTCAGAAGGTCGATTTAAAGACCCTCTGGGCTGGACAGGCGGGAAAAACAGAGCATTGACAAAGTGTCTCAGCACCCCTTGGAGCTGCCATCATTGGGTGAGTAATACTCTGTTTTCTCCATAATCAATTAGTAAGCCTTCATTAGCTAGGCCATTCATTATGTTGGCGTGTCAGGGACGGGACATGGTGCAGTGGTCGCCCCTGGGATGGGCACGTCAGTGGGTGCTGATACATGACGAGGCTCTCACCATCGCTCTTGCATCCAAAGAGGACGGAACCATTACTCTGTTGCACAGCCAAGCAAGCAGCACTCTGCGTGGCCAAATCAACATTACTTTGTTGTAACACAGCCAGCCAAGTAAGCATTATTCATTTTAGTTGCACAGCTAAGTAAATATTATTTACTGCTCCTACACAACTAAATATGCATTACACTATATTGTTAAAACCATTCAAGCTCATTTATTTTTTTCAACTAGAAAAAGCTATTTCTTCTCAACCTGTCTGTTTATTTGGGAGTCAAATGCCCACAGTACATATTAGGGGATTCTTAAGATTAGAAAGTGCGAGCAGCTTGAACTACATAGTAAAACATCCTAAACATTTCCCAATTACTCTGGTTTCTCACAGCCCTTGTGAATAGTACAGTAGCTTGTGAGCTGCACCAGGAATCATTAATGTAAAACAGATGTTAGATGCATTCCCTGATGCACCAGCTCTCATCGCTGGAGTCGGCATAATCAACTGCTCTGCTTGTTTGGATGTATATTTAATACAAACATAGTGTGTGTGTGTGTGTGTCTCTCTGTGTGTGTCTGTGTGTCTGTGTTTGTGTGTGGACAGTGTTAAAGATGCCCACAGCACAGTGTGAGCCCTCTTTCTGTGTGTAATGGCCTGTGCTATAGAATTATGATGAGGGTCAGACAGAGATTAAAAGAGTAAGATATTGAATAGCCCTATGATGGATGAGAGCTGTTTGGGGATCAATTAAACAATAAAAAATTCATTCTGCCAGCGACATGCTCATTAGGGACTTGGTGAAAGGAAGGCAAGGGGGAGAAAGAAACGTGTCACTACTATATTTTATAAATGTTGTCCTTGCATTTTTTTTAATTATTATGTCTTACATTTTTTTATTTCCAGACTTTGGGGGAATATATGTTATTCTTTAGCAACAACAGTTTCATTTTAGCACAGACAAAACAGTTGTTATTAAGAGACACTGAACCTGATCATATACAGTACTCACAATATGTCAGTGTGTTTGACAAATTGAATGCCGTTTGCATACTGCTACTCCCTAGATCTTCCCTTTATGTTTACCATATTGCTGACCTTGTTTAAAGGCCACAGCTAAGAGCTTAATCCCCTCTCCCACTGAAAAGAAGCTGCTATCAACCTTGGACTCTACAGTGCAGTCATGTCTTTGTGTTGCCCACTGCAGCTAGATTTGGCTGAGCAGAGAAACAGAGGAAAGTCAACTAATTACAGGAGCAGCTCGTATCAAAGGGCCGCTGAGCGCTGCAGATACGGGAGCGAACAGATGTGTGTAACAGCTGCCATGTTGAGTGTCAACCTTCTCGGTGCTGTCAGTCTCCATTTGCCCTGTGCACGAGTAAATAATGTGTTGTCTTAATTCATTTGCCTCTGCTTGCAACAGCCGGTGCGTAATGGATTCTAATATTAAACATGATCCCGTTCCAGTATGCAATTAGTGTGCGGCTCCACCTATTAACACTCACATATTAATGACGTCTCCCAGAGTTATTAGATGGTGGTCATGGGCCCAGTCATTGTAGGAATTGGGCACACCATTTGGCAGTCGGCAGTGGTTTGAGACCCATCAGTCCGACTGCCAATGGAGGCACTATGGAACCTCTATGGTACTGTGGCAGATCCCACACAGCAGCCCTTCCTCCCCCACCATGGGGAAGGCTATCCTGATGCGCTGGTTTAGGGGGTGAGCACACAGAACGACAGGCGGGGCTAGTTGCCAAGCTGGGCCAGGCCCACTCAGTGTAAATATCTGCTTTTCTTTGGGGGGGGGTGGGGGGGTTGATGTGGATTGACTGCTAAGTGGAAGTTGAGAGGATGGTGTAGGGGTGTGGCTGCTAACTGAGAGTGGTCGAGGTTGCACTCCCACAGATGGGGGGGAAGGAACGTTTGCTTGCTGAGCAGATGTTTTAGGGGTGTATGTTTGTCTTGGGGGTGTGACATGGTCAGGGAAGGGCAGTCAGGGGACTGGAGAGGACATTTGTTGTTGAGCCTGCTGCCCTTCTGGGGCTACTCATCCAAAAATGTTGAAGGTGAGGGTGGAGGCTTGACATCTGGGGGTGAGCTTTGCTCTCTATCTTTGGTCAGGGTCTTAGAGCCAACTCTTCCCTTTGTTGCAAATATTCCTGTCTTTGCTCTAATCTGGTGACTTTAAACATGTGCCTCGTTAATGCGGGTTTCGTAGTATGCCAATGTGACAGTTGGGTCGATAGGCACCTTATATTGTTTTACTACTTCTGCCCGGTAGTGAGAGGCATTGATTAGGTATATGCATTATAGCGCTCCTCTCATCCTTAGCCTTTCCATCTGTCTGCTGTGGTGTGCTATTCTCTAGTGCACAGCAAGAACAGGTTGGAGTTTTTATTAAGCCAGAGGAACTGTCAGATTCTTGACAGCTTATGATCTGGACATATACTGTAATACAGTGGAAACAAACACACAAAGAGCGAGCCTAGAAAATCTCTCCCTCTCATCTCTCTCAGTCTTTTTTCATCATCTTGGCACTATATTTCTGTCTGCATTCATACTTCACCTGCAGTTAAAGGAGAAGTGCTCTGGTGCTTGCCTGGAGCTGTTTTTCATATTTGGTGGAGCTTTTTTTCTAATTGGTGGATAGAGACGGGTCTTTGAGTATGGATCATGGCTCTGTAATGACTCTCTCTGTGTATGGGTGTGAGTGCAGGGTGTAGACCAGCACTGAATGGGAATGAGATGAATGCTGGGTGGAAATGAATTTCTAAAGGCCATGGTGCTCCATCACGGGCCCAGCACTGCCCGTCCCACTCCTGCCTGAATAACAGCAGAATTATCACTCAGAGGGAGGAGAGAGCGATGAATACCTCCAGCTACTACACCCTGGGGACTCTGCTACCCCCCTGCCCCTCCCTGGTGCTTTCTCTTCGACACACACACCCACACACATATGATTGTACCACACACTCACACAGGTAGAGATGGGGGGGGGGCAACATTATGCACTAATGGTGTGCTCCATTAATCATACAATGATGAAGGCCATTTCCTTTATTTAATTGGCTGCCAGTATCTCAGTGTCTTTGTTGCATGTCATTTCAGACTTTTACTGGCAATATGCGTGTGTGTGTGTGCTCCACTCTTTTAGCTAGCAGAGTGCAGTATGAGGGGATGGCTGAGAGCTCAAGAGACACATCAAACAAGTGTCTTTTGTATCTGTTGGTAGCATATTGCTAGAAGACTGAACAATATCAGGAAAACAATGTGTTTCTGTCATGCAGTATTTCAACAAAATGCATCAGCATTCAGTCCGACTAAACCTACTCATTTTATTTCGACATGCAATCGTATGTCATATTTTTTCTTCATTAATCAACAATGATTGTTTAAAGTTGGAAAAACTTGATGAAATGTAAAAACTTTATTAGCAAGTAGAAATATTAAAGAAAATATGTTAACGGTCTGAGGGTCGTGGAAGACTCCCTCCTTTCTTCAGTGCGTCTGTACAGTCCTACGATAGCTGTTTCTTGCCATCCACATTATTCTTTAGTTTGACTGCAGTTCTAGCAGTTGTTTTTATTGTCATTAATAACAAAAGGTAGATGAATGAAAAGGAAAAAAGGTCCATTGTGTATCCACAGCTGGGTAGGTTGCTATTAGACTATGAATATGTAAGTGTTATTAAGAAACATGTAGCAGTGAACGCTTAGCTGAGCCCACAAATAGGCAGTGGAATGGGTTACTGAGGGGTAAAGACCCCGCCCCGTTAAAACGCCCACTCTCACAATAAATGCAAAGGGCAAATGTACACAGTAAAAGCATGTGCCTGTGTTCAATAGCTATTCACAGTTAGTGTGTTGATTTACAGTAAGCACTTTTGAGAACATAAAGGAATACAAGCATAATTGCCTGCTTGAGAACCCGCTGTGGGCATGATGGTACGAGTTGATTTTACCACAGTAGAAGCTAGACCTTGATGAAGCTCTGATTTTAACTTTAAAAGTATGGTAAATTGTTAATATGTGAGTATGTGAATTGTTTTGTTCCATGTTTTCATCACTGCACATCCCGCGCATCGATAGTGAACAGCAACACAAAACCTAATGGTTGTGGCCTGAAAAACTCAGAAATGTAGGGATGCGCAAAAAGCTAAAGTCAGTAGAACATGAACTAGAAATGGTACAGAAGCTGTCCCGGATCATATTGCTTCAAAGGACTCACAGGCTGCTAGTAAAGCATAATGGATAATGCGCAGTAAAAAAGTTCTTTAGGATCATTTTTGTTGTTTATGCAAATTTCCAAAGAGAGATTCAATTGGTTTGTTTGTGTTGCTCCTAATTAGACAAGACAGCTCTCACATTGCGACAAAAAGGGAAGCAAAAAAAGATAGTATGCAATTATGTACTACTTACAAAGGTCTTTTTCATTCACAGATCACTTGGTAGAAGCTTTACACAGGGATGTCTATTATCATAATGCATACTGACTGTTCACAGTGTGCAGAGGAGAGCAAGAGAGGCAGAATGCTGCGGTTGGCTTGATTTGCTCTTTGAAGGCTGAAGGAGGGCATGGCAATATTTACTAAGAGAGTGCCCCCCCTCGGTCCCACCCTGCTAGGTTGGCGTTTGAGCTTCGCAGCCGGGGGATGTGTTTTGCACCAGTACATCTCTTCTCCCTCCACCTCCCCCCCCCCCAATCCCTCTTCTGCAAGTCCTCTATGGACAGGCTGCACAGGGACATCCACTTCCTCATTAAAAAACCAACAGCCATTAATGTTAGATGAGGGCAAGAGGAGCTGGAGGAGAGAGAGCGGGTAGAAAGAGGGAGGTGTTTTCCCCTTGATCGACTCCTAAGGATGCATGATGAATCCTCACAGACACGCAGGCCGACATGCTGAGAAAGGGGAGGAGATGAGAGGCTGCAGACATTTTTTTCCCAAAGACAGACAGACAGACTGACAGACATAATTGAGGTCTTCTAAAATGGCTGCAGCGTCTCATGGAGACACACTATATAACATACTGATAAATGGATCAGAGATTGATACAGAATCATTTCGATGTACACCATTTGCATAACTGCAGGAAGCATAGTTAACGACAGATAATGTATGTTTAAAAACACGCTCTCTCTCTCTCTCTCTCTCTCTCTCACTCACACACGCACACGCACAATGAATATGGGAGCAGCTTGTGCTGAGTATAGATGGACTGTTAGTACCCAATGTGCCCCCACTGTGAGGTCTTAAATTGGTAGGCTCCCTGGAGTGGAAAAAAGTGACAGGAAGAGGAGGGGTAACACCATCCCAGCCATAAGTCTGGGGTCAGAGTGATAAGACATGGTTTAGAGCTTAAACATAAACAAACATGCACACGCACACCCAAATGCAATAAAGAGTCCACAGATCTCTGCCGTTGCCATTCGTTATAAGTGTCCTCGGGGTTCTTCAGACTCGCAGCAATCTAAGACTGTAGTGGTCAATTCCCTCTAGCCATCGACCAATCTACTGAGACCCTCCACTCGATTCCACATCTACCTTTCCAATTGTGATAGACAGAGAATCAATCCCATCAATTTTGGGATTGACTCCATGAGCGCAGTCTATAAAGAATTGAGCCCATAGGCTCAGATTTTAAATTCTAGGGCTTATTTAGATATTCACATGCCAGCAGTTAATGCATCACAGAGCTTTTCCTTTGCTGCGGTCATGAAGATCGTTTCGTGTGTGTTGATGTGTGTGGGAGGAAATTGGGGTCATTGTTATTCCACTGTTTTTACAGAGAAACCTCCAGGAAGAAGCAGATATTACAGCCCAAAGCAATGTGGGTGGATGTTTCGTAGGGTGTATGTGTAGCAGACACACACCAATAAAGTACAACTATTTATGCGTATGTGTGTGCGTGTGCGTGCGCGCTCGTCTTTGCTTTCCACATATTCATCCAAGATATCGGGGTTGCAGAGAGAGTTCCAGAGCCCTGATGCGAAGGGGGGCTGTGGCTGCATAGCTGTAGCCCTATAGCGGTGGCTGGTCTGCGGGGAGCTTACAGTGTGTGTGTGTCTGCAGGCCCTGTCTGTGCACATAGAGCTGGGGGAGACAGAGACGGAGAGAGCGGGCAACCAGAGCTTGCTGGCTGGGTAATGAATTTACTCCTGCGGCACTCTTTAAAGCGTAATTACACTCATCAAAGCCAGGAAGGCCTGTCTCGCCCGCTGACTCTTAGCTAAAACAAAGGCAGGGCAAAAACACCACGGCTTAATTCTCTTTCCATATTACCATTCCACGGTTACCACTACACACCACAATGCCATTTTTCTGTATTTAGCCAGTGCAGACTGTAAGTCAGACTTTTCTGTCTAGAAATGACTTTGTGTAACAATTTACAGTCAAAGGGCATAAATACTCTAGAGTTCAGGTAAACCAATTTGAACAATACGGAAATTCATCCATATGTCTCCTCAGCATCACCATAATTTCCTCGATTCTGTGATCAAAGTTCACATTTTTGCTCTATATAAGATTCCTGGTTCCCGATATCACTCTTTGACTCTGTTCTCAAATTCAACCCCACGTTCCTCTTGCCATCGCTGTCCGCCCCCCCCCCCTTGGCCCTCCTTTATCCCCCCCATCACTTCCAATTTCAGTGGGAAAAGGTCAAGGTTGTGCGTAAGCACTTGGTTGTGTGTCTAGGCAAACGTGGGGTGTGTGTGGTAAGCATACAGAGAGAAACCCAGCTACACCTGTTCTTGCTCTGGTGAGGAGACATGAGAGCTCAACACACCACCCAGATCTAAGACAAGGTATTATCAGGAGTATCAGACACTGCTGGGTCAACATTAATTCACACACATGTGCACACACACATTCATGAATGTGCGGTACACGCTCACACATGTAGAGACTTTCATTCATCTCCTTTTTTTGCAATTTTGTAATGAGATTCTTTTAGTACTACAATTATTTTATTAAAATCATAACTCTACTGTATCAATAGAGGCTTCTGTTTCATATTTGGTGTCATTGACACGCACATTAGCAATTTATCATGATAATGACTAACAGCCCCAGTACAGATCAGCCCACAAGAATTTGCGATTACCCCCCTCGAGATAAAAACATGGAGCAAAAGCAACGAAAGCTTTGATCAGTAGACATACTTTAGATACGTTTAGCACATTATTTGAACCATCAGGAGTCATTATCATGAAACTTGACATCTGCAGAGTTAGAAATAAGTTATGAGCTGCTTTTCATCCTACACAGGTATGAAAAATTATGCTGTGCCTTATCTGAACTGAAGAATCACTATAAAGGAGTGGCATAGTCATGGCCATACAGTGTGCCATACAGCAAACACAATATTTCATGTCATTTCTATCTAGTCTATAGGAAATAGAGTTAAGGAGAGGACTTTATTATTTGTGCTTTTGTTTTTTATGTGTTTGTGCAGAGTGTGTTTAGTCTAATTACTGCAGACCTCTGCTTGGTGAGGTGATTTACACATTGTATTTCTCCACCGGGTTGTTTTGGTAAATTTGAGATAAGCTCTCTCTCTCTCTCTCTCTCTCTCTCTCTCTCTCTCTCTCTCTCTCTCTCTCTCTCTCTCTCTCTCTCTCTCTCTCTCCCTCTCTCTCCCTCTGTCTCACTCAATCTTCCCTCCAACTCAACATAATAAACAGTTTCAGTGTTTTGTTTTCCTCCGCAAGGCCTTTGTGTCTCTTGAGGATTTATTATCTGCCTACAGTATTTTAGGGGTCTTAATCTCCTACCATTTGATTACAACCAGCTAATTAAACAGAGAGTATGCCAAGCAGGTGACAGAGAGATGGAAGAGTGAGGTGGCATCAGTCCCTGTCTGGAAGCCAGAGCGTCTCTCTTTTCTTCCGCTTTACTTGCCACAGTCGGCCCACAGATAGTCAAAGTGTACTCGTATGAATTTTAGTTTGCACAGTGAAGAACAGTATATGTTGAAATATGTCTACTGAGCCAAGTTGTTTTTCTTCTTGGTTAAATAGGCCTACTTTCGTATTTTGCTTCGCCCTCGCTACTGGACTGCCGGAGGCCAGCGAGAGGGAGGAGTGCTGGGTTTCAAGGCTCTGCGGCTGGGAATAAGGAACTGCTGACATCAGCATCCAAAAGCCATATTAGTGAGAAGGAAAGAAGCGCAGAGAAAAAAACTGCTTGTAGATTTATTTCTGTTAAAACAGTAATTGGCATCAATCACTTTCCCCATTTTCCCTTTCACAAAGTTCAATGTCCCTTGTGAATATTTGTCAGCAGGCACAAATCTTTAGCTGTGCATCCCTTTAGCACGACACCTTGCCACCCATGAGCTTGCTTAAACGGAGGCGGGAAATGACGGCACTCAGATATGAAGCAGACAATGATAAATGTCACAGATGACAGTGAGTTTGTCACAGCCAAGTGATGCCCTTTTCCCCAGTCCCTCAGCAGAGATGCTCTCTTTGCAGGTCTCAATCCCTTGTCAAGTGGTTGAACCTGCACATCCATATGCATGCTGCTACACATGAAACAGCATGCATCTGCTTGTCGTGCTCCGCGGCTGCCCTAGTAGACAGGCAGACAGGATGTCCTTAGCCCCAAGGCCAGTGAGACAACACAGTATCTGCTGACCGGGAGAAAGGGGGCCACCAAGATCCTCAGGGCACACTGATGCACTGCTGTGACTGTGGATGAACTTCTGTATCTAGTTGAACAAAGTAGACTCTGTCAGCATATCAGCAAAATTATATTTAAACTGACCTCTTTTGATTCACCACTTTACTCTCTTTTGGGAATGTTTTCGTGGAGGGGGTAAAGATTATATTAGTTCTTAAGGTAAGCATGCTTGAAGGCCTCTTTTGTATTTCCTAATTATATTATTTTAGAAGACAGAGAGCATATATTTGTGTTTTAATTATAGTACAAGCATAATGCATTACCATTGAAGATCAAACCGTACCTGCTTAATTAAGCATATTTGGGGCTAAGTGTCAGCAAGAAGCTTTGCCTGAAACAACTGCTATTCCTTTTGTATTTTTAAAATAATAATCAGTTATCATTATTTTTGTTCTTACTTTGCAATCATGTTGCTTTCCATTTTCAATTCCACAGAAAATATATGCCTACCATTTTTTTACCTCTGTTTTACATCCGTTTGATGACATTCATAATTATCTGTCACAGCTTGGACTGGTGTCCATTATGGGATATCTTTTTCATAGGTACTATCTTAAAAAAGGTTGAGTGATTGCCTAATGGTGCAATCTGTGTTATATTCTCAAAGTGTATAAATGCATTATTTTTAAATGATGTTTCTGTGTGCCTCTTTAATGCTGCACTTTAGTGATAATAAACCCAGTATCTCAAATATGAGGTGCTACCAGCAACAATAATTAATCTTAATTGCTTCATAACAAGCCAGGCTGCAGAATATTTTTATAAACGACTCTTCCCTCAACAATATTGCATACAACCATTTTTCCCCCTGTCTTTCCTGGCGTGATGAAATGCGCTTTTCGTTGCTATCTATTCCTTATCCACTCTGTTCCGCCACACACTCTTCTCTCCGGCTGAAGAAAAGCTTTCGGAGGCTGCCAGAGCAGACCCGTCATCTGCTGGCAGTCTATTTGCTGTTGTTGGTGGGGGATGAGTAATGGCAGCACCACTGTCCTTATCACCAGTCCACACACCTGCACTCCTCCCTGCGCCACACACTTAATTGCCCCCCCCGCACCCCCACCCCTGCTTCAGGCCCTGATATCTGCTTATGCTCCACATTCCTGGATAGAGGCCTTATGTCCATTAGTGCCATGGCTGCATGGGATTTATAGCTTTGCAATGGCCACAAAGCTAGGAATCAACATTTCGGGCTCGGTGGGGCAGGGGATGCTGTCGTCTTGGTAAACTGGTGAGGAGGGTTTGGTTTTATGAGCATGGGAAAGGGGGCAGTGTTATCCTCCTTTGCAGTGAATCTGCTGTGTGGTGACATTTGCTTATGATTTTCAGGACTGACAGATCCCTAGTGTTCAGGGTCAAAGCTGGCATACCACTGAGGAAAACAACGAGGCAGAGAAAGCATAAAACAAATAACAACAGAAGGCATTGAGGAGCATTGGAATGATGTCCAGACAGAGCCAGATAGATAGTCCCAGAACAAGGGTCACAACGAGGTGGATGCAAGTAGAACAATGGGTCCTCAAGGGGTTTCAGTGGTCTCTCTGCTCACTCTGAGGCATACCTTTCTCTTTGCTTGTACAAGCACCTATGTTTGCATACAGCCAGGCAGAGAGACCCATTTTAATCATTTAAATATTATGGACTACAGTAAGCATTGAAAGATTGTTTTCCAACTGAATGAAGCACAGTACACATTTTCCACGTTGGGCCAGACAAAAGGACGACAGTCATTGGCTTGGCAACAGAGACCACAGCAGATTGTTTCTTTATGTGGAAGGTACAAGACCAACAAACAGGAACTTCATGTATTATTTTGTTGAGATTCCTCCTCTCAAGCAACATTTATTTTCGTTGTTGAAAGGTAATTGGAAAACCACTTGAAGTCATGTTGTTGTAGATTCCTCAGGCCCTCTCCTCCTTTGACAGGACTGCAATAGCCTTGTCTCTCAGTCACCAGGAGACCAGTACACTTGGCCAAATCCATCCTCAAGGACTTGTGAAAGACCTCTCTCAGGAGACCTTGATTGTACCTTAAGAGATTGTGTCTATTATCTTTCTTTCAAATAATGGAGAACTAGGATGGGGTTATAGGCTGGGATGGGCATCTGTCTTTCCTGACAAATAAATGCACTTGAATGCATTTATTCTCCTTCAAATAGTAGTTTCTATCTTAAGCTGCCAATGTCACAGTTGGGAGAAATTAATCTTAGTGTGCTCTCTTTCTTTTTTCCGTCCTCTAAGGGTTATTACACAAAGAAGGTGGAGCGAAAACCTGAGACATGCAAAGTGTTCCTGTGTGTGAGATTGATTGCAGACAGTTCGTTCAAGCGAGCTACATTCTCAAATAGAAACAGTGGCAGCAGTGGCTGCAGCTCTTGCCTATAAAAAGCAGCAGCAACAGCTCTAGTATCCATTTAAGAGTATCCATCCTCCACTGAGAATATGCCCCAGAGAGCACCTCCATTAGGGCTCCAGCTGGAGACAGTAGCAACCACGGTTGCACTCGTGTCCTGCCACTAGCCTCACAGGTCAGGAGGGTGCTAAGAGGCTCCTATTGGCAACCGAGCCTTCCCCAGTGATAAATATCCAGGATCTCGCTGGATGACACCAAATTTTTCATCATTAATCTGGGCCATTATGAGGCTGTTTCCCCGGCATTGATCCCCAGTCCAGTCCAGCTGACGCAGCCTCTCCAGGGTGGATGCAGGAAGGGGAGGGGGAGGGGGGGGAGGGGACTGGGGGAACTGGGACATAGCCAGGCTACCCAGTCAAGTGCTCAGTGGGATAAGCACAGATGTGAAATGTGTTACTTGTGCATATTAATCACCCTATACTATATGTTTAAATGAACCCAGATTTTGTGAGGAATAGGATGTTAAGAAACAGGGCCAGATGTCCAAGTGTTGGCTGATAGTAAAGCCTTAATTATATTCACATGGGCTGCAGAGAGACAGTTGCCTTCCATTACGTTCTATAAACACACATACTATGCATACAAACACCAGTGAGCCCAGAGGACCAGATGCACAGCTATTGTCTTATATTTATTCCCCACTTTTCCTCGATTTGCTCTCTTTTACACCTCCTGGCTGGCCCAATTGAGATTGGCCTGCTGTTGCACACTCCCAGTATTCCAGAAAATGCGATGAACAGAATGCATTATGTCCCACTGGGGAGGGACGTAGAGCAGGGAGATTTACCTTCTTTTTACAAATGATATCAAATCAGGGAAAGGGAAGTCTGTCAGGAGTGAAATTACTGATCATCCGGGTCTTTCTTGTTTCTGCTCACTGACAGAGAGAGCCATAGAGACTGTTAGGAGGCGCAAGACAGGAGAAAAGGATGGGAAGGTTTAGGCTTAGCATGTGTTCCCGGTCTCCCATCCTACTCTTCCCTGTCATCACTTGTTGAGGATAATCTTGCCAAGGCTGATTGTGTGTCCATCTCCTTTGATGAAGTCAGGTGCAGAGATTGTCATAAGGCCACATGGAGGCAGTGAACTTTCCCTCCAGGCTAACAGTTGGGACTGATGAGGGTCATTCATTCTAAATGTCTCTCTTTCCTTTTGTTACACACAGGATGGCTTTATGATTGCCAACATGGATATAGTTTGCCAATCACTACCTTCATCCAATAACCTTTACCTTTATACTACAACATATACATGCACTGATGATGATTTTAAGGCCAGTGTTGTAACAGCGCTGTTTCATGCTTAACCAAATCATCTATATAGCTCTGTCTCAGAACAGTTTTCATGTTCTCTTGTGACAGCCATCTCGGTGTGAGTGGTGTGGTGGTGGAGGAGTTGTGTCTAGAGGGGAGGGGGTCAGATGGACGAGGTAATTACCCAGGTCAGTGAGCATGAAGGTGGGGCCATGGACCGCTGTCATCACCGGGCTAACAGCTGGAGGCTAAAGCCCCTTCAACAGCTGGGTGATTACATACACACAAGCAAGCACACTCACGCACACACACAAACGCATGCACAGAGTCCACAAGAATTATCCTCACCTGTACTGAAAAGTGGCCAGTGGCTGTGATAATCAAAGGCACAGCGAGCCAACTACTTTACTCTTTCTTTACAATGATGTGCACTTGGTGAACAAAACAAAGAACATACAAGATCCTCTTTCTGTCATACTGTTCATACAGTCATTAAGGTTTTATGAGAGTGTGACCTCCTCCATCTCCTCTAGTCTTCTTGTGTGTTTTTGAGCTGTTGACATCCCTGTCTCGCTACTTCATCCTCCCACATGAGGAAAATAGAGACATTAATGGAGCTGGCAGTCCTACTGTGTGAGTTATTAGTCTGCTCTTTCCCTAATGGAGAAAATTTTAATTATCAGCTAATTTGCTGTGTTGTCTCTGGTGACATGAAGTTCCCCATAGTGTCAGCTCCCATTATATGCTCTGCTTTGACTCCTTTATTCAGACCCAGGAAGTAAAGAACACAGGTAGGCACAATGAAATATATATGAAGAAACATATGTCACACAACACACCATATGTTGGTATCATAGCAACTTTGCATCTTAATACCAATTTCAACTTCAGATCATATTCAGATCTGATCCGAGGAATTAGATAATGGGTAATTATTTCTCTGTATTCACACAGTCGAGTTTTCTCATATGTGTGTCAAGTATTTAACATGAATCGCCATTTTCTTGTTTTCCTCTCGCGATAAATTGGTCTAACTTCATGATTACAAAAACAAGATAACATAGGAACAACACTAAATCTGTGAAAGAAAATAATTCAGACTCCTTTGAGAGATATACACATTAGACCTCTTTTTAAAAACTAGGGAAATACATTAAACCTTCCCATAGTCTTATTGTTCCATTAAGTGTGTTTCATAGTGTTCCTCATTTATCTGTCTGTCTCTGTTTGTAACACTGGGTATAATAATAGTCAGCAGTGGAGCCGTCTTCCTTCCACGTATAATGTGAATGTCATCCAGTGGGACCATTAAAACAATGTGTTATGATTGGGCGTCTTGAGCAGTCAAAGGGATTGATTTCCATTTACCCCCCATTAAATCCTCAGACATCTGGCATTCCTTTGCCAGCCTGTTTCCAACTCCTCCTTTTTTGTTTTCTGTTAAAATATTCAGGAGTACCTCTTGCGTCTGTGCTCTTACTACCTCCCTGTCAAAATACACTCAATTTAATTTATTTATTTAGTTTTAGGGTGTGTTAGTACACTATGCACTCTTCGTGCACCATCCTATAACGGCTGAATCGAAATCAAGTGATATTCTGTGACGAGACTCCATGATTGTTTTCCCCTCAGTGTGGAAGTGTGATTTTGTGTACCTGCGTTCATGTGGTGTCTGTGAAGGACTGAGTCTGTGTGCAAGTGGTTGTGTGTGTGTGTGTGTGTGTGTGTGTGTGTGTGTGTGTCTGTGTGTGTGTGTGTGTGTCTGTGTGTGTGTGCACATTCTATAGTGGGTCTCTGCGGATGCTGATGTTGTGTTGTTGTATGTTAGACCTTCAGGCGACGCGTAAAGATGGGGGGCACATAAAAAATACATGATAATCATCCCGCCACAGTGCACACAAAAGCCTAATTGGAGAGAGGGCCCCTTCTTTATTTGTGTACGGAGACGCAGCAAAATAAGTGGTATAGTCAGTTCATTAGGCCTTTGTTTTATCTTCACCCTAAAATCCTTGGTTCGGCTTTTGTTTTGCTACAGAACCAAAAAAACAAAACTCTGGATTTAACATAATAGTTTGGCTTTGAAAGAGTAAAAAGTAGTTTATTTAGGATAATGTGTTTTTCTATTATATTTTTGAGTGTGCGAAAACAGGCCTTATTTATATTATATATATATTCATACTTGTTCCATATCCTATTTTATTTTAACCAATACATTTCATTTTCCAAATAATTGTTTTGCTCCAGTTTCACAATCTTCAATCTGAATATTGTAGTGGCTGCTATTGAATTCGGCCTAAGGCTCTGTCAAAAGGGGTATAAATATATGGGTCAGGAGTGAGAAGTGTTTGGCCACCCCCATCTCTGCTCTCTCAGCCATTAGAACAAACACCGCACAGCTGCTTGTCCATGCATGTCTCGCCTGCAACACAATATCTTATCAGCTGAGAATCCACACTGGCCAAATCAATTAGAGCCTGTGAATATCTATGGATCTGCAGTGTGAAAGCATCAACATCCCCCAGCTCCTCCAGAGAACAGCCAAATTAATAACTCTTAAGTGGATAATGCCCTTGCTCCTATCAACATCAAAATTGAATTCTTGCAAACAGCTGATATATAGCCAGGGCATGTAGCACTGTGGTAGTCAGCGTTACAGGCTTTTGCTTTGATAGCTTGGTATCCTACGGTCCTGCTCCGCACATTGAAATTCAAAATGCTAATTTTTAACAGTATCTAATTGGCAGGGGGTGTTTAATAGAAAAGTGTTCCCGGAGCCATTTCTTTGCAGATACTCTGCTCAGCATTGATTCTCCACTGAGTGGCTCTGTTGAACAAAGGGACTATGAGCATGGATCTACAGTATGGCTAAAGAGTCCTGTTGAGCAGAAACGGGTCAAACAGAAGTCAGATCCACTGGCTAGCTGTGAAACTGGGGACTCTCTGGGAGGGGTACCAGCAGTGCTTGTGAAATAAGTGGAAAGGACAGAGTAAGTGCTTTTACATAATACATAGTAAAACAAGAGCCAGCAGAGCCCTCCACCCCCTTTTTTTGAATGCCCACTGACTGTTGAAATCTCATTGCGATCTCTCATTTGTGCTGTTTTAACCACTGTGGGTCATCCATAGTGCCAGGAGCACCACAACACACTCATTCAGAGAGTCCTTGTGCTGGCACCACTTAGACGGTTCCCATTCACATGGGCTGTGATGTCATGGTTGGGAAGGATGAAGGCCTTTTTCCTCTGTATCGTCAACAGTATTTGAAGCAGCAGTACATCCACATGGACTCTTTGGTTGTTTGTCCCTGGAGTTAGTTAAAGTTAATCTGGCTCTGATTAGCTCCTTTAATAAGATAATGTGCCTGCTCTCTGGAGTGGTTTATTCTTCCCAGGGAACAGGCTTCTATGGGTTTTCCATGCTGTACTTTCCAAGGACCTTATGTCATGTTTTACACCATCATAAATTCAACTCAACAATGACCCTGGTTCACACACAACCTCGTCCTTATCCTGTTCAGTCTTTTTTGCTCAATAAAGATTTGCTCAATTCAAGGTCATTGGACTTCCTGATGACTTTTTTGCACCTCCTATTTCTCCTATATTTCCTGCTCAATCCACAATCCAGTCTTTATTTATCTCCCTTAGATGCCCCCTTTGTCCTTCTTCATTTGCTTCATCATTTCACTCTTCTCCATCATGAGTGGATAGTCAGAGTAAGTAGTTCTTGCCTTTGTATGTCTCCAGTGCGTCATCCACAATGGTCCTTGAAACTGCCAAGAAGGAAATTAAATGTTTTTTTCAACTCTTAAAAGCTGCATCATGGACAAAGATGGCACTACCCTCTCTCTTTCAATGTCAAAAGAGAAGCAGTGTCAAATGACTAAAGTAGTATAAATGAAAAGAGAGCTGCCACTGATAGAATTTCAGCAAAAATGTAAAGATGATTAGCCAACTGAAATTGTGTTAAACAGCTTCTCATAGAAACAATTCTTTCTGGTATCCATGTTTTTTTATTGAAATGTAAAATAACCTTAAAATAGGTGACCAGTGGTCATTTCAAATGTTTCAAACCTGCAAATATCAGTTTCGCTGTGCTGATTCTCTTGGTCACACATTCAGCAGTGTTTTAAAGTGGTCAATGAGACGGATGAGGGGTTAAGAAAGCTCCTGTCTATCCTCTCCTTTGTCCTCCTCGCACAGCAATAGTACCAGAAGTTATTAAGGTCCACTGCAATCTGATAGAAGAGGAGATGGGGTCAGGTAATCCACTGGCCTGCCTGCAAACACTCTTTCATGCTAGACTGCCTTTCAATAAATAAGAAATGTTGTCTCCCTCACCAATATAATATTAACCTGATCTCCCTGATGGAGAGTACGGGGGGTGCCTCCTGGGTTGGGGGCGGTAGAAAGGCCTCCAGGCCACAATGCTAATGGATACACACGTACACAGTGTTTGAGGATTAGACGAAAGCCCATCTAGGGGGAATATGGCCCAGGATAGCAGAGGGGGGTTGTGGAAAGTAAAGGAATCTCATTTCGACTCATTTCACTGTCGGGCCACCATCACCTCTGTACCTGGTGGTCATAGGGTTCACCATGCAAAATCAAGACTAAGGTGATGCTCTTAGAATTATTATTCTTTTTATTTTAGTGAAAAGCTCAGAGACAATGGGGCTGATTAAAATGACATGTCTGAGTTAAATCCTATGGACATACAGAGGCAGAGAGAGCTGAAACTGAACTGTGGACAAGCCGGAGAGGAGGGATGTTGCAGCAGTCTGTAGCAGTGGCTTCATGCTGTGTTTACCTTTGAATCCCACTCACTTTTTCTCATCCTAAATTCACTTTTCCCTTGGAGACAATCTATTGGTCACAGTCTGGGAGTAAAGCAGCACGGCTTAGACCACAGAGGATGAGCTCCATCCCAAACAGTTCCTACTGGACACATTCTCATTCAAAGTCAGTACCAAATACCAACACTCTCATTCAGCTGATTTAAATCATTTTGAGGATTATACAAGATAAAATATTATGCTGGAGACACAAAGAATGATTGCTAATGGTGGCTTTAGAGTGGCCTCATTCTGGAAATGAGAATGAGGGTGACAGAGAATATTTCAAGTCTTTATCTTGAGCTTTCCTTAATGCAAGTTTAATGGAAAGGATGCTGAGAGAAGAATGTTAATTATCGGCATTCATTTTTCACCGAGCAGAAAGCCGAGGATGGTTCCACTGGAACAAAGATGATTCAGACTTGTTGTTCTCATAACCTGCGCTTGTGTGCCGACACAGCCGATCTGTCTTGTTGCATGTTAGTGTCGCCCACAATTGGCTGCTCATAAGAATACATAAAAAATACATCCAACTCTTATTTTTAGTGCGAAACACACTTATAGAAAGCTTTTAATGCCTGTAGTCAATCAATAGTCATGAAGAATATTGATCTACTTTGTGAGCAAAGAGAGTACACAATCTTAACCATATATCTTTTATTTATATCTTCACTAAATTATATTTATGGGAAACTCGTCTGAAAGGTTGAGTTTGTGTCTTGGTCTGTGGAGGAATGCAGATGTGGCAGTGAATGCAGAGTGGATGCACCATTGTTCACTGTGTGGAACTCGTCTATAATTTACACGGTCTCCACCCCTCTCCGTCACTAATGGATGGGGGTGTCTGCTCGGAGACTGAGGGGGGCGTTGAGATAGGCTAAAGGATTGCCTCTTGAAGACCCCCCTCCACCACCACAGCAGATAAAGAAAGCCCACTTCAATGTGGTGCACGTCTAGTCCATCTTGAATACAGCGCTAAAGGTTTGAGGTGGAACATATCTCGTGAGGGTAGATATTTGAGAGAGGGGTGGTGGAGATTTGGAGGAGGAGGGGGTGTACAATGCGGGCTGTACATAGGTCATTACCATCCCCTATAGCTCCAGGGCTCGTCATGCTGAAGGCAAGCAGATTGAAAGGGCTAATAGGAACCGGGTAGATGCTGTGTGGAGTAATTTAGTGCACGAGGCGTGGTGGTTGAGAGAAAGGCAGGGGGGAGAAGGACTTCTTAATCCTCACCATGAAAAAAAAAGAGATATACAGTTTCAACTTAGTGTGGGGGAGCACCTTCGATACATTGAGGACAGGTGCTCAGCTGAGAGAATGATGGAGGTCACTGCAGCCCCGGGCTATATTGAAATTACTGTATGCCGAAAGCTGCCTATGCCTCTCTGCCTAGTGTCGGCTCAAAAGAGCACAGCCTTTGTTGTTGGCCTGTTCAGAACCTTGACACCAGATGTGAGTGTCAACCACAGGATGAAGAACAGCTGCTGTGGGGCTGGAATGGTATGGCCTGGGTAAAAATATTCTTCATGTTTTCCTGTGAAGTTTAGTGGCCATGGTGATAGCATGTAGTGGCTGGGCTGGGCTGGGCCGGGCCGGGCCGGGCTGGGCTGGGCCAGACTAGAATTTGGGCTGAGGGTTAGACTGGTCAGGGGTATACAGGACTGGCACAAACAGCAAGCAACACCATGTCGACAGCAGCCATCTGAAACACTCCCATCACACAGTAGCTGTTATAATACTCTCACGCTGACTGACGCTCACTTTTCCTTTTATTATTTATTATTATTTGTTTGCTCTGCTCTTAGATGGACTAACCTCACTCTTCACTTATTTATACAGAGAGACAAAGACATTTCTCTCATTCTGGCAGAGGAAGGATCAAGAAACAGGGGTTCTATCCAGATAGCTTTAGGCATCCCCGTGTGATGAGAGCCTGATGAAATCATTGTTTGAATCTGAAGGACACAGAGGAAGCTGTCTGAAACTGTTACAATCAATTTAATTTGAGCTTTGGGATCAAAGTCAGGCCTCTGGGCTGCTCAGTATTTTTAGTGCTGCCTTTAAAGCCATCAGTCATTTTCAATCCTGATTAACTTATGGAAATCACAAGCTATTTTTGAGGTGTTAATTCTCATTAGATTACTGATGTGTAGACGATGACTGATGCATAAGCACGGTGATGTTGACTGAAATTCAATTGGATCCACCATTGATTCTTTTTTTATGCTGTGCATTTTTACACTTAGTAAGGCTCTAACCAGAAACAACTTTACATACTGTAGGCCCATTTGGTTGTAGGTTTAATATTGCTACTGGCATTGGTGCGAGTGTGAAAAGGGCTTCACAGTAGTTGCTCAGTCACTCCTGAGATATCTCCAGTAGTGGCACACTCCCCTTAATACATAACGACTTTGCAAAAGCTTTCTTTTTGTATACTGTTGTTGGTATTGTATGTAGTTCTTTTACAGGGGCAGATGCTGTGTCTGACCTATTAAGAGGTGGCTTCAGGACACAGCACTCTACCTTGGGACTGACTACACGACTGTGGTCAAATCTAGTGATAGAATCTACGCCTCCTTTGAGAAGACCAGCGGTGTCGTCGAACGTGTACATGGACCAGCGAGACATAGAAGTGTATTAGTATTTATAAAAGCAAGAGAGTGAACACACTCCAGTGCACCAGGATTAGCTTGTATGGCCTGGTAGGCAACCTACTGTTTTCTGCATCATTTCCAACCCGGGTGTTTCCAAGGGAAGATTAGGACAAGGCCAGATTGTTGAGTAATTGCTGGAGAGAGGCCACGGCTCCCTATGATCCCATCACGCTCTTCACACCTCACTGGCATTCCCCCGAGACCACTGTCATACAGATAGGGATGAGAGCTTTACGTGTATGTATGTATGTGAGCGCGTGTGTATTTGCATGAGTCTCTGCATTCAGGCGCTTGTGTGGCAAAAGTGACAAGAGGACAGGACGCAGATAAATGTGGCTGAGAAACAGAAACATCATGTAGATGTATCCCTTGTTATCCTGAAGCGAATTAAAAAAATGTTCACTCATAAAAAAGAAATGACTGATCTCTCTGTCTGCGATGTTGGTGTCTGTGAATGGAAGCTGTCTAGTGCCAGTGCTGGAAGTCTGTTGACCTGTGCGCCTGTCCTGGGGTTCACGCCTGGATATGCAATCTTTCCTCAGCTAGTCCCCATTGGCTTTTCTTCCTTTCCCCTTTTTGATCTCAGACGAATAAATTCTGCTTGGCTGCCCCTCCGTCAGAGGAAAGCCCAGTGGTGGGTTAGGCAAGGTCATGCAGAGAGAGGGACACAGTGAGGGTAAAAGACAGGGATATAGAGTGAGGCTGGCTACAAAAAAAGAAAGTTCCACCTGTCATTTAAAAAAAAAAAATTGCATCAGCACTACACACTGGTTTCATCACAGATCAAGCTGTTGACATCACAGATCAAGCTGTTGACATGTTTGGCCCATTCTGTTGTTCATAACCAAACAGAGTAGGCCCATTTTAATACAAGGGCATTATGCCATAAAACACTCAATAATATATTAATGTTTAGACCTATTTTACAACCAGTGAACAATCCCAAATTCCCTGTTAAGACTAGTGGATCACAGAGATTAGCAGAGATAATAGTAGTAAAAGGCCAAGGCAATAGCTTTGTTATCTGGACTTTTCCCTGTTTTACCTGTCAGCCCACTTCGCCTGTCCTTATGCATATTTGCTCAGTGGTTAAAAAGACACTGAGGCCACTGTCATGTTATCATCCAGATGGGCCGCTTATTTATTTACCTGTCTGCCCTCTCTGGTTCTGCTCAGGTCTTCCCTCTTTCCCTGACTTGGTTTCCTTTGAAGTAGGTCATTTTATAGACAGACAAAGGTCATTCCCTCTCACTCCCTTGTGCACTCTCTCTCTCTCTCTCTCTCTCTCTCTCTCTCTCTCTCTC
>CALSBV010012220.1:2542238-2579138 GCA_943590825.1 Bovichtus diacanthus | reverse complement strand
CTCTCTCTCTCTCTCTCTCTCTCTCTCTCTCTCTCTCTGTGTCTTTCTCTCTCTCTCTTTCTCTCTATCTACTGTATCTGTCCATCTATCTAGCTCTCTCTTTCTCTCTATCTCTCTATCTATCTATCTATCTATCTATCTATCTCTCTCTCTTTTGACTGTAGTGAAACAACTGGTTGGAGTCAGTGAAGGCGAGGGAGGCTGAGACATGAAATATTATTGCAAAGCAATGCTAATATGCAGATAATGCTGTTATCGCTGTGCAGTGGCGCTGGTGGTGAATGAGTGGCTGCCAGGAGTCCTCTGCTCTGACAGGCCTGTTGACAGACTCTGTCCACATGTGTTTATGTGTGTGCGTGTGTTTTTAAAGGGGGGGGCAGCTCAGCTTTGTCACTCTCTCAGTACCCGGCTTTATAGATTGGACACATGGCTGCATGCCTGCAATTAGCTGCATGCAGGCACACACAGATGCATTTTGACAGGCATGCAGACCACTTGTGTGGATACACAAAGGCACACACAGGCATGTGTACATACATACACAGACTTGGGGCCCAGATAGCAGACAAAGCTGTCCCTTGAGGTTTTAATTTTGATAAATTGTGTTCTAGAATAAGAAACGTTTGTTAACATGGTCTCTTTGCTAACCAGTTTGCCTTATGTTGGTAAACCTTCTTTGGTCGGACAGAGACTGTTGGATTCTTATAAAATCTCAGTCTCTTGTATGGTGCCATTGTTAAGTAGATATTTTCACCAAGCAACATTCCTTTGAAGATCTTGTTATTTTGTTGTTGCTTTCTTCTGGAGTCCTTTGTGGTAACAAGTGTACTAGTGAAGAATTGTGTGTGTGTGTGTGTGTGTGTGTGTGTGGGGGGGGCAGACATATGCCCATTTGTGTCTGCTGTGGTTTTTCTGCACAGCTACAGGCATATGGGAAGACATGGTAGATGTGAGTTTGGAGGTTTGACCTAACCACCACCACCTCCACCTTCCCCCCTCAAGTCCTCCACCATGCTGACTGACATCCCTCTATGGGCCTGTACCCCCAGCAGCGATGGTCAATAAATCCCTGCCTGATCCAGCACTTCAAAAACAACCAGTCCCTGCTCAGGCCAACAGCGTCATGAATAACAATTAACATCCTCCAAAAACAGCAGTAACCTCCGATAACTCCAGTCTATCTTGCTTCCGGGGTGTATTTGCATTAATGATTTCTCTGACCTCCTCATTCTCTCTCTCTCTCAGCTTATATCTCTTCATCCCCTCTGCACCTTTCTGTGTATCTCTTTTTTTCCACATGCACTCTTCCTCTTTGCTCATTTATAGTATGTCTTCTTTTAAATGAATTTTTAAACACAAACTGCACTGATGAAAGTTCTTATCGGGAAGAGGTTTTTATTTTTTCCCATCTCCATCTTGTGCCAGGAAAGTCTAGTAGTAAACAATATTAGGTATTGTAGGTTACGTGTAAATCCAGCCTGTTCCACTGCAGTGGTTAAGAGACAGCATACATTTTAAAGTGAACATAAAATGCTTACTCACACACTGTTTTTCATATTTATGAACCCCAGTACTCTGTCTAATGTTTCCCTCTTGTCTCCTCTCTCTCCCTCGTGCCTGACAATGCTGTCCATTCCCGAATCTCATCATTCAGGTGAGTCATTTTAAAGTCCTATTCAGTCAATTCATCTTTTTTTAGTCCTGAAGAAAAAGCTCTTACGGCTGATTGTGTTTAAAGTTTGCTTTCTCTATTATGTCAGACACCGCTGAGTAAGATTTGCCTCCTTTTGTGTTCATTTTAAATCATACTAACCAGGTAAAAAAAAAACTAACTTCCTCAGTTTTCACTGCATTTGTATTGTAACACACTCAGAAACACGCACACACTCATGCATATAAACACATACAGTATGTGAACATGCAGACATGCACACCTCAATCACACCTACACTCGTAACTGCTCTGTGAAAAGGGTTGATGGGCCCTAGAATTGTCCCAAGGGATCTGGCTGAAATAACTGTGATATTCCTCTGAAGGCCCCTTTAGAGCGCAAAGTAACGAACGCTTGCATTTTGTGCTGTGAAATTGTCGTGCAGGGAAATGAACAAGATGGGATTCAGACTAGCTTTTTGAGGGAGCACATCCCCCACACCACACCCAGCTTCACTTTCTTGTTTTTACCAATTTTGCTCATTTACCTCTTTTTCTATCTATCCTCCTGCCTGTAGCGTCGCATTTCTCCTCAGTATTTGTTTCCATATTTTCCCCCTCATACAGCTCCCTTGCTTCCTCTTTCTCCTCTCTTCCTCCCCTCTATCCTTGTCTCCATATGCTGTGTCTGGCCTCGTTTACATGGCTGGAGGAAAGGAAAGGAGAGGAGAGGGCTAGTCTGAATTATACATGCAGCAGCAGTAGTGCACCAATCCAGTCGGGACCCACCAGATGCTTGCCCTCCAGATTCACTGCTTTTGTCTCGGTTGCCTCTCTTAACATGCACTTGTTGTATCTGGGTTTTTTCTATTGTCTGTGTGTGTTTTTATGTGTGGCCCTATTTGATCATTTTTACAACGGTTACAGTATTTATAGTAAACGGACTGCAGCCATGAGAAGAAATTACTCTTTTGTTTGCATTGCAATCAACGCTGCACAAGACTGCAGTTGGCCTTGCATATCATTGTATTTCCTGTCATGATACTTCCCTCAGTCATGTTTATCATATGCATGAACCCAACCTTACTGCTGGGTCCTGGGGCCAGTGGCTTCTATTTCTTAGGTGATTGTCAAATATGTGTGTCTGCAGCATATGTGTGTGTGTACCTGTATGTGTGACAGGGAGATTTACATGCTCTAATGATGAGGGATCAGGGTGAGGACAGGGCCTGTCAGCGGCCCTAATGAGAGACGGCCTGTAGCCCGCGGCCAGGCTAAAGAATCGGAGAGGGATGGGGGCTGGGAGTCGTACTAAGGAGTGTGGGGGGGGGGGATCTAGGACGACAGAGGCTGGCATCTGTCTTTGGTGACATTTCTCTCATCGCTAATTCACAGCACCCGTCCTGAATTCCTCCCTACAGAACTGATGTGGATACAAGAAAGAGGTGCCTCTACTCTGTTGAAGAGCACTACAGATAAGGGATGTGTTAGACACTGAAAGGATTGAAGCCTTTTCACTCATCCACACATCCACACAATGCCTTCCCGCTGTCTCAGCTCTGCTTAATTATGCTTCTTATTGATTCAGAATTCAGCTTTAACAACCCCATGCTGGATAACTGGGTTCGGTTTGAACAAAATATATAAAAAAATCAAGTGTCTGGAGTGACTACTAATGTTTATCATTTATTGGCACTTACTACTACTTGTGTATGGATTTAAAACAGATGCAGACAATCAACAGTTTTATGTGAAGGTATTTTGCTCCGAACAAGGCAGAATCCCAGGGATTAGCGGAGTCTTATACTAAGCCTCTAAAGATGCCCTGTAGACCTGAGTAGTTTGTCTACACTCACCTCCACCTGAGGGACTTCCTTCTACGCTCTGCGTTAGTGTGAGGTGCTGGTGTAACGTCACAGCTATTTCTCTACGTCAGGCACTCAAGCTAGATATGTACAAACCAGAAATGGCAAGACTGACCTCACTACTTGCTCCTTCGCCCCGGTGGCCTCGGTTGGACTTCACTACCCACAGACATAGTGGACACATGCTCACTCTACTTGCCTACACACACAGTGCACAATACGCACACACCGTAAACAGATTTAATTCAGATTATTACCAGACTGATACTATGTGCATTGTGTTACTTGTTCTTTTGTTGTCAGAGATGAGCGCTGCAGGATCATCAAAATCTCCCTGATATCTATAATGATATAGTTGACAATAGGAAATGCATTACGCCAGGCCATTGACTTGACCTCTGACATCAGAGACGTCCTCAGGGCATGCCCTGGCTGTTGGGAGATGTCTCATGATACACTGAGGCTACTCTCTGTCCACACATGTTGCAGTATGGCTTTGCTGAAAGCCATTGATAATTCAGCTAATGAGTGTGAGGGGATGACCAGGATTAACCCTCTTTAACATCCTACTGTCTATCTGCCTGTCTGGCTCTGCCTCACTGGGCCACTGCAAAAAGACAATCAATAGCCCGAGATGTGTCACACAGAGTTACTTTGATCCACCACAAGAAAGCATGTGTTTTGCCAACAAAAAAATACAAACTTTTTGTGCAATGCAGCATTTACAGTATGCTGCAAACCCCCCCCGTGGTGGTCCCAGTTTGACAAAAGAGAGGATAAACATTAGAGAGCCATTTGCAGAGAGCAGCCCAGTGTTGCCACATGCAGCAGGCAGGGCCCTGTTCAGGGATGTGCTCTGGGCCTGGCTTCACCACATCAGTAGAGGAGGCCCCATCCAGCAGCCCTGCCTCCAAGCTCTTCTCCACCTCCTAACCCAGAGACCGAGCCCAGGCTCTGCCTCCACCGCTCTAATTATAACAGGAGCTCCGCAATCTGTAATTTATAAGTCTAAAACACTGTAATTAACTACAGCTTTTATAGGGAGTCATAAATAATGCCAGGCCCTTTTTATAAAGCTAACTGCTATTTTTTTCTTTGCCTGCCCTGGGTTTGTTTCGAGGTAACATGGGGAGACCTGGGATTATTATTCAAGCCACCTACCTCTGCCAAACCCCATGACATCCCACTTGTGCAGACAACCTCAAAGAGTTTTTGAAAGGGGGATTTTGTAGGGTAACCCAACAACATTACATCGAAACATCTTGTCAAGTCCTGCCAGTTTTGGGGTGTCTGACTCAGGGGTGGGGGTTTGAAGGACGCTAGCTTAATATGTCCTTGATGTTCCTGGAAATGTTTCTAAGTGCGGTATGGGATCCCTCGGAATGATCCTGATATACTTGTCTTTAGAATAGTGATGTAATTAATGACTGTAGCAGAGCAAGACAGAAAACCGCAGAAGGACAGGAAAATGTTACCATATGGCTGAAGTAAAGACGGATTTCTCTATAATGCACTGAGAAAAATATAGGACACACACACACACACACACACACACACAGACAGACAGACAGACAGACAGTTTTCAGGTTAACAGTTAAGAGGAGGCTATGTTTTATGTTGCTGCATTATAGTCTGGTCTCAGTGTAGTAAAAAAAGAAAAAAAAAATCCTGCACTGTCTCTTCCTGCTTTTTTATAGACATTTTACCCGTGCAGTAGCAGATTTTTCCAAGGTAGTTGAGATAGTCAGATATGCAAGGGAGATGATGGGGCATATGGATTATGGTTCCTGTTGTAATCAGCCGCATTGTCTGACGGGTGTTTTTTCTTCCTGCCTGTTTGGGTGGCTGGTGATTTATGTGGTGGTCTTTACATACAGTCCTTAGGGAGGGACAGCCACCGAACAGGCTGGAACAGCTCGACTCAGCATTCTTCTCCTGTCACAACCAGCCTTCCAACTTGTTCCTCAGACAACACAAAACAACCCGTACAGAGAAAAATTACCCCCTCCTGCTAAAAAGGAAAAAGAAAACAATCTCTCTGTTTTGTATGAGAAAAGGTTAACAAAAGTGAGATACATAGTGAGGCACAAAACAACAGCAAACAAAACAGAGTGTAACAAAGCCAGAAGCTGAGGAGAGACAGAGAGGTGAAGTATGGGATAAAGAATGGGCCACCCTGGGCACAAGGAAAGCTCTCAGCACCCACTCCCCAGAACTCAACAGACAATAGTCCATCTGCTGGAGACACACAGGCGCTTTGAGTCTGCAGAAAAGCCCCCTCGTTTGGATTCAGCCTCCCAGTATCTTTCTCTCTCCTCCCTTTCGACCACCCAGACACTGCCGCCGCCCCATCTCCCCACTCTCGCACATCACACATATGCAGGAGATGATTATAGTCCTCCCTGTCTTACGGCCCTGCCTCCAGTTTTTTTTTAGTATCCACTGGAGACAGATCCTACTGATAGTTCAAGGCAGACAGAGGCTCTGTTCTATTGCTGCTTAAACCCTTCTCTTTAGCGTACTATTCAACTTGGAATCAATTAATCTCAAGCCTGCCTGGTAAAAAGCCTGCAGGAGGGATTTTAGTTGAATCCGGCATTTTGGGTTTTTTCCAAGAACATGCGCAGCTGAGAATTCAGTTTTAGGTGTTATGAAGAGCTAAATAGAATACTGATCCATTTCACGGTCTGTCTCAAGAGATAAAAAACAAAACTCCTTAAAAAATGCTTCTTTTTTTTTTTCCCCCTTTACTTTTGAAGATGCTTATAATGAATGTGCACACATATGTCTGTCTGCTTGGCAGTCTGTGTTTCTGCTTGTTTGTGCCTTTGTGTGAGCAGTGCTGAGTGCCGTCCTCAGAGGACCAGTTGGGCCTCCTGAGATGTGGCTCTGGGGTTTCCTGTGCTCCCTTGCCATGCCATGGTCTTTAATGACAATATGGTGGCCCAGGTAGTGGCAGCTCCTCTGAGAGAGAGAGGGGAGGAGGTGGGGTAGGGCAGGGACTGATTAGCGAAGAAGCCAAAGATGTTTACCAGACTTTACCGCTCACAGTTTTAAACCCTATCAGGCGCTTCATGGTGATTAGGCTTTCATTTATACTTCACCAGAGTGTATGCAGCTTATCTTAGCTCAGCTTTCATCACCTTCACTGATTACTGATCTGCTAGGAAATAATCTTTATTGTTGGCCTATGTTGCAATTATTAATTTGATTTGCTAACTATTTAATCTAAATGTAAGTATTTTGGTAACCGTTTGCCTCCAACCTAATCTGCACTCCATATCATCCACCAGGCTCCTAAGGAATCCTGGGATGTTGTAGCCTGGATTCCAAATGTCTTAAGTGGGTTTACGAAATGTTTTTAGTTAATATGGCTGATAGCATGCCATTGGTCCCGCTCTGATTCTGTTGAGGATAACTAAAGTAATTGTATGTGTGTGTGTGTGTGCGTGTGCGTGTGTGCGTGCGCGTGCGTGTTTGTATGTTCTTGTGGATGTTACAACCAGAAAGCTCTTGACGTGAAGTAGATGTTAATCCTCCCTCTAACTAAGCTGCCAGCTCTTGGGTATAATTTGAACCCATCCAATCTAAATCTCAGCATGCCTCTTCAATAAGTGGTAGGTTGCGGACTGCAGTTTCCGTCTGTGCGTGGCAGCTTTTCTCTGATGACATAATGCGTTGACCCTCCTTCTTGTGCTCCATGCATCGGGCTGCTGGTGGTACATTCGCGTAATCCGGAAATGAGTAAGTGGCAGGGAGTGGGGATGTTCTCTTTAAAGCTTAGCTATCTGCATAGCAGTGATGAGAGGGTTCAGTCTGGGGATGAGAGAAGCTCAGCACATCCCTGTGGTCTTAGTCCTGCCACTGCCATTTTTCAGGGACAGACAGAATTGATGCTGGCAGATGAGGACAAGTTTCCGCATGTCCCTGCTTCACAGCAGTTCACCACAAATGACTCTCTATGGCAGCAAACACACCTGTGGGAGTAATAGCAACTGCCTGTGTGACGACTGTTATTGTGTTCACCAGAAAGCAAGCTACTTATTGCTATACAGTGTGTCCTATACCTCAGATATAAATGCAAGTATATTCTGTACAGTGCCTCATTTATTCTCTGTTATTGTCATTCTTAAACAGCAACCCAAACACATATTGCGCTGAATGCCGTAACATTTACCTTGGGAAATTTTTGTACCATGTGGGGTGATGCTGCAGAGTGGTTTAATCTATAACAACCATAATCAAATCAATGCCAGTAAATATGTCTCTTGAGCTGAGCAGGCTTGGCATTAATGACATAAAAGCGTTGAGATGTAGCAGTATGCTGAAGAAAGGGAATAGATGATTTATTTGCTGAGGAAATTGCTGTCACAGCAGCCCTGCTCTCAGCCATTTCCCTGGTGCCCAGTGGGCCAATTAGACCAGCTTCTAATCCAAGGTACAACACCTAACTATGCCACTAGAGAGTAGACACATACACAACACAGACCGGCTGCTGTCATACACATTTCCGTCACAGAAACTGTCTTGCTTTTCCATTTTGCATTCTTATCAACCGCCCCTCCGTCTCAGTGTCTCTCCCATGTGGTACCTGCTCCACTGTGGGCCAGTCAGGCAGTATGGCTGCACGGCCGTTGCCGTATGGTTGCTGCCATGCTTAGGTGATTAGGCCTCATTATGAAGACATTTGTGCTACACTAATTAACGAGCCTGTTGTGTTGCCTCTCAACCTCTCCTCTCCTTCCCTCTCATGTCCCTGCTTAAGTTCAGGCTGTGGTCTCTCACCTGCTCCACAGCCCGACGTTTGCCCTTGCACTGTAGCATCTACCAGATTGTAGACTTCACACTGTGGCAACACTCCCCCAACCAAGTGTTGACAGTTAATTTGACTTCACCTTCATCAAGAGTAACAATACATCAGAAATGCTGTGACACTCAATCAGTGCTCTATGGCAGTGTGTCAAACAGGGCTGCGTGGATGTTTGACACCGTTTTGGTCAGATGTTCTTCTCTATGCTTTCACCCCCGACTGTGGCTGATTATACAGCGCCGTGACCGATCAGTGTACATGCACGTTTCCGACTAGACACTCAAACGGACAGTCAGTCACTCCAACAGTCGTGTCTAGCAGCTGTTAGCAAGCGACAGGCCTCTAATCACTGCACTGTTATGTACAGAAAAGGAGGCCTCATCTTGTCTATTCAGACCATAATGCATGTGAATATCCAAATGAAGCTCAACAGAAGGGTCTCCATATCCGTTGTTGCCACTGGTCTTCCCTTGACAGCGGCACCATTAGCAACCGGTGTCAGGGCAAGGGCAAATCTGGGCGGGAATGGCTGGTCTCTGGGGGGAAAGCAGGAGGCTATATGGTGGCTAAGGAAAAGGGGGATGGGTGTCATATTGCAAATCATCAAACAAAGCAATGACATTACCGCCAGTAACCGGTTTTAATATCAGAGCTCAGTTATTGCCCGAATCTCCACCAACCTCCAACTTAAATTTGTCAAACATAATTTAAAAGGTTATTACACTGCCGAATGTGGGGAAGAAGAGGTATTCTGTTTTTCAGTTGGTTTCATTTTTAAGAAGATTGTTTTCTGGCATTTTTGCCTTTATTTGACAGCGTAGCAACAGACTAGAAATGGGGGAGAGAGAGGGTTAAGACATGCAACAAAGGTACCAAGGTTGGAATGGAACCCTGGATGTTGTGGTAATGTGGCATGCTCTGTAACCACTCAACTACAAAGGCACTCCAGCTGTTTGTTTTTTTATAATAAACCGCTTTCCACTTCAGCCATCCTGTCTAGATTCGGACAAGTGTACCAACAGTATCGTTTCTGAGAGAAATGATCTCCGAGAAAAATAGCAAAAAATCTCAACATATTACACTCATCTCATGAAAATCAATGTGTGAGCTGTTGTGCTCCAAAAACAAATCTTTCAAATGGAAGTCTTGAAAAACTACGCTCTACAATATCATGCATTGATCTCAATGTGGGGTCTGTGTAGTCTTATTTTGGCTCTTGTCATGATAGCAGCCTATTGTGTTCCCTGAGTGATTGTGCTATGATCTAAACACACAGGGAGCCCCCCAATCCTGTTGTCTCCCCATGTTGTTGCCGGGGGGGCCCCTGTTGGAACAGGCCTTTCCAGGGGCAGGCCTTTGATACTCGCAGGAACCATTAGATGTCTCTTTCAAGCACATTAGTTCCAGTGTTGACTAGGGACAACTCAGGAGGACTAGGGTGGCCTGTACCTCCATGTTGGTTACAGAGAAACCTTAGTTAGGCTAGAGAACAATACGGACTGGATTTGCAAAGCCTAGGATAGGGTCAAAGGGTTACAATTTGTCTCCGCCACAATCCTTCATATTCACTGCTTGCCATCCCGCTTGAGCACTATTTTTCCTCGAGCCATATCTTGCTGGATAAGACTGAGTAACATGCATATGCAATGGTTTCTGAATTCCCATGCACCTGCTCTCCCCTCCCCGCTGCTTCCACATATCTAGGCCCCTCAGGGGAAGAACAGAACTGATATTCTTGCCACCCCACTCCACCCTCACACTCCCACCCACCACTACCACCCGCCAGTCAAACTCGTGCTCCTAACTCATTCCCCTCCTGCTGGAATGCCAGCGTGATATGATGCGTTTGACACTATACAAAGAAATAGAAAAAATAGATGCATGTTAATCAAACATGCTGAACTGGGATGATGTATGAAGCAGCTATTACACTTTCAGTTAATAATCTTTAATTCATTCCTTCTGGGATATGCTAATATGATACCTGAACCACTTCTTTTTTCTTTTTTTTAAATCTCTCTTTTTAACACCTGTATTTAGTGATCATTGTGTCTTACCAGACTGATGTGATGAACGCTTTGTCTCAAGCTTGAATTAACCGTATCATCTTAAGGAGAATTATATGGTACATAGAAGCGTTGGACCCCCAGAGACAGAAGTGTATGTGTCTATGAGTTGAGCCAGCAGGCAGTGCACTGCACGTTCTGCTCTTTTTGTCTCTCATTAGCAGGTTTGTGGTGTAGCGTGTTGAAGTGGTGCATGCTCATTTTAAAATTTGTTTGCTTCATAAATCATTGGCTTCCTCTATAGTATATTGAGAGAGGAAACTGGCAGGGAGTGAAAAAGCGCTCTTTAAGCACCCCCAGCTGCTCAGCTGTCCTACACTTGGGATCCTCCTCATACACAAGTGAAGACTGAGGGAGTGCAAATTGAACCAATCCATCAAAGAGGGTACAATTTGTTTAACCTTCCCCTGTCAGATATTTAATATCTCCGTTATTACATGTAGGGAAATACTACATATACTGTTCTTTCTAGTTTAATAGTTATACATTTGAGTATGGCCAGGAAGATGCATGTTGTGCATAAGCACAGACTAGTGACAAATGGATTTGGTTTGTGGTGGGAGGTGTGTTAAAGGGAATAGAAGAGTGCTGCAGAGAACAAAGTAGCAAAGAGTGCTAGACGAGAACCAAAGAGAATGCAAGAGTAAGACAGTATGCAGAGTGGAAAAAAAGTCCAAGAATAATAAAACAGTGTCTCTGGCAAGCAGCCAGGCAGAGTGTGAGGGCAGGGTTCAGATAAAAAGAAGAATAGGAGACTTGGAAGTCAGCCAGTCAGATTTCACAGGGTTTTTCTTTTTTTTTACTCCCCTTCCTCCCCCCCCCCCCCCCCGTTTATTGTCAGTGCCAAGATCTTTTGCCAGAAAGTAATGGAAACTCCCTTGTAGCTAGAGTTCCAATAGTAGAGTAGAAGAGCGGGTTTGTTGAAAAGCCACTTTTCATTGCTGTTGTCTTACAGTACAGTATAAATGGTTTGCTGCGATAGAGTCAATAGAACTGTATCCGACCCCCTTTGAAAAGACCATGTAGTATTGTGTCAGCTGTTCTTTACCTTAAATTGTAATAGTACCTTGGGAAAGTAAGCTTGGAAGTGGAAGGTCCCCAATTTGGCTCCCATGTGTTTCTTGAAACATCGGTGGAGAAAATAACTGAGCAATATTCAGCCAAAACCACTGAGATGGAGACTGAAACTCATGCATCGTCTTGGTGGCAAACAGTAATACACTGGGCAGCTTCCATGTGTGAATGTGAGGTGCTGAAAAACAGCATACTCAGGTGACCTTCCCTGCATAAAGAAAATGATTGGAAAGAAATGTGCACCCCGCTTCCCAAGCATCAACCATGAAATGACAGAAGATGCATAGTGCAGAAATTGCAGCCTACTTGTGCAGTTGACATAATGCTCCACAATGACACCTATTAAATCATAACAAGCCAGCCCTGGGCACCCCATCTTTGCCCCCACAGCCCCCGCCTGCTTCTGGAGCCCAGAGGTTTGTCAGAGCACGAAGAAGAAAATGCTGACATTGTGGGCTGCTGCTGTTCCTCGTTATTGCAGCACACATCTCAGAGCTGTCAGGAGCTAGCTGGTGGTGATGTGGGGAAATTGGACTGACTGCTTTCTGGAGGGCATTCCCCCCTGCTGGGCTCTGACCTGAAATATGAGCGAAAGGCCACTAGTCACTGGACTATCACCTGCTGTAGTACTTGCAGAAACAATGGCAATTGTACGCTAACTAGAGGCAGCAGTAGCCAGTATTTGGATTTCAAAGTTTATTTAAGAAAGGAAGCTTTTTTCCTCTGCCCTCTCTCTTTCAGTTGATGCTTAAGTGAGAGGGAGTCTTAAGAGAGGGGGATCTTGAGCAGGACTCACCAGTGGAAAGAATTTATCAGCGATTAGTAGAAGATTGGATAAACTAATCCTTGGGAGCTACTTCAAGGCTCTTCAGTCCCTTCTCCTGGGGACCAAGGCCTATGTATGTCATGCTAATATCCAAATATCCCCACATAAGCATGCTCACACACACAAACAGACTAGTATAAACAGAAATGCAAAATAAAAAAGGGTTCATTCATTAAACAAGGATTCACAATAATGCAAATGTATTCAGATAAACTCTTGTTCACACACATGCACACACTGAAACACGCACACTGATGCACTACCCACAAAATCCCTTCTCCACCACCTGCTAACCCACATCCATAATGTTTTCCTCTCCCCTGCAGCTCATCAGGGATTAGGGAAATTGCCTGGAATGAAAGAAATATGTTCTTTGATGGCCCCTTTTCATGCATATGGTGGCACAAGACGCAGCTGGAGGTTCTTTCTGGAGCCAAGGGAAAAGCTTCAGCTGTAGGAAAGCCAAACACAGTGAATGGCGGGACGTTGTGTCCTGTTTTCTCACTGTTTCAAGATGTTTAATATTAGGTTGCGCTCTTAGTGGCACTCATTACTATTCAGTTTATCAACTATTTATATTCTGACTTCAGTGGCAATGTTATGGGTTAGGCATCAGTTTGTCTGCTGGTGAAGTTTACCATGTACAGCCCCATATTCTTTCAGCAGATGTTAGGTGAATTGGGACATCCTGTAACCGCAGTTTTGCCCTCCTCTAATCTAATTGGATCTCCAGCCTGCAGAACTGCTGGAACATTTTGCTGTGGTGTTACATGATGCTGCTTTAGTTTCTCAAAGTGCACACATGGCTCCTCCGTCAGTTGCACCACATGTAGGCACCACAGTTCATATTGCATGGCCAACTGGATGCCAGCAGCCTGATGGTGAGGGTAGAGGTAATGACCCCCTGTGCATGCGTGGGTGGGGATGAGAGGGCAGACAAGCTGGTAGTGGTCTATAATTGTGTACGTGACTGCGTGTTGAGGGTGTCAATCAGCCCATCGCTGCTAGATGGTCTGCGAAAGCCATACATCCTGTTGGGGGCTGGGGAGGTAATTGAAGGGTTGTAGCAAGGACTGCCATTGTACCACACAACAAGTTCAGGTTTTATCACCACAGGGACACAATTTATTAGACCTTTTTGTGATAGAATGTGAGTAACCAAACCTCACTGCTTCCTGGGAAGGTTTATAATTGCACAGGATATTTCTATATTGCCAGCGTAACATGAAATATGCAGTAATGTGTGTTAGATGACATCTTCCCCTCTATAGCCAGGTAAGCTATATTACAGTTAGACAGTTTACGATGTGAAGGTGAGAAGGTGTAATCAGTTTAATTGTCAAGGAGAGATGTATGCAGCTATTGGCCATTTTTATGCCCCCACTCTTCATTTGGCTGCCAGTCGATGGCAGTCCTAGCACACATCGATCTATTAACAATGTCTACATATTGACTAGCTGTTCTGTAATGTATATTCCTGCAATTATTGGAGGCCTACTCTCATACTTATGCATTTCCTCACCTATGACCTTATACACAGCCGCAGGCATTTAGGCTGTGTTATTATGATAAATACATTCTGCTATTGTAAGTAGAGATGGAAAACGGCTTGCAGACTCTGACAGTATTCAGGCCATCATGCAATCTGTCAGAAACTGATTTATTTACTAAAATGTTCATTTGTGGGAGCAAATTAGTAATACATTATATAAATTATTCCTACTTAGGGCACTACTCAGGAAATATATTTATTGCTGTTTTGGTTTTATAAGCAATCAAAAGTTGTTCATTTTTTCATTGGGAAACTGCTCTTTACACTCTGTGTGCGTCTCTCTGAGTCTTTCACTGAAGGATAAACATCCCCTTTCTTTGTTTCTGTGGGTTTCTCTTGGATGTTTGCTTTGTTATACCCACAGCAGAAAGGCTTTGATCATTTAGAGAAGGACTTTGCTTATTTTAGGACATGTAGGCTATTTCAAATGTTAGCTAATGATCAGCAAAGAAGCAGACGTGCCCAGCAGATAAACAGTATAAATAAGGCAGAGGGAGTAGAATGAATCATAGTGTATGTGTATGTATATATTTGTGTGCTTGTTGGCATGTTTCTTCGTAGTGAAAATTATACTGTTAGTTTAAAGTTCAATGTGTCTCCACAATCCCAGTGCAAAGGAAATGGGAGAGAATGTCTCTCCATCCCACACTGGGGCCGTTTTGTTGCCCAAGTGAAATGAAGGGTGGAAAGGAGGGAAGAAAGGCTGGATTTGAAATGGACTTCCAGCCTGGGACCCAGGGCTCGGTCCAAGAACCACAACCAGGCCAGAGTCACTCCTCTGTGGTCACCCCAGCCTTGTAGTGTCCTGGCACAGGCCAGTGGCACAGAAATAACAACAAAGAAAAGGGAAGTCATTATTGGGCTGGGTTAGTGCTCACATTGAATTATTATGATGGTGTCCAAAATAAACATGAACACCGCATTTCGTTGGTTTATGCGAAAATGGGGAAAATAATCAAGATTGAAAAATAAATGTAATTATAAAACGCGGCATCGTATTTCTTTTGAAGTCTGCAATTTTCTAATTTTGTTCTAATTCTGCTCTTTCAGCCAGGAGAGTTGGCAGAAGGTCCCTAAAGTACTTGATATGTTGAATATGGAAAAGGAAAGTGTGGAATAGATCTATTTAAGTACTTTAATGAAAGGATTTCCAAGGGCACCAGTGAAGAAATATATGTACAAGTTGGCTAGGTAGTAATGACCAGTTGTCCAGCATAGTCCCGCTCCACTTCTTAATATTCTGAACTTCAGTCAGACACACAGCTGCAAGTCAGTAACAGAGACTCTAAATCCACTGCTTCCCCTACTGTGCTAATGGATGGCTCATGTCTTCTTAGTCCCACAGGAAAGTTGTGCTTTATACCGTCCCATTGTAAGGCTAATCTCTAGTTTATGGGCCAGAGAATATCTCTCAAACCACAAACACTAACCCTTAAAAACTCTTCCACAAGCCACACTGGGTCATATCTCAAGCAATTAACGGAGCTCAGCCCAACACATAAGCTGCCTGCTTCCTGACGGGAGGCAGAAAGACAGCACTTGCATTGGGTCCTGGGATGGTGACTGCCCCGGGGGCTATTGGAATTGATTGGATATCCTTACTTAGTAATGACCGAGCTTCTCTAAGCGCTTAGCATGCTGACCTAAGAAAGATGAGGCCAGTGTCCTCTTGGCAATTTCCACATAAATCCACTTCTCTGCAGCACTCAACTTCAGTCAACAGCTTTTCTACGCTTCAAGATAGAGAAGATGCATGAAATGAGATTGAGGTGGTGCCTCTCCCTCTTCGTCTTTCTTACCCGTCTTTCTGTTAAAGAGCAGCATAATGCCCACCCTAGAGTCACAGCATCAGGCCGCAGTGTGAAGGTAACAATCTGTTGAGGGTAATGAAGTAGATGAATAATAAATGTGGGAGTCTGCCATGTGGTGCCAGGAACCTCGGGCGGAGGGGAACAGTGGGGCGTATAAGGGCCTCTCTGCCCCGGAGTCAGAGTCCACACAGTTGGGTGGGTGCCAGATCAACAAAGTATCAACAACAGGAGCATCCTGGTGTTCCTCTGATCTGCTCAGATTAGGCCTTAGTGGGGTTCCATCGATGGAGTAGAGGGTTGGGTAATGCTGAATCCAGTGAAGGGTGTTCTCAACCAACTAGGGACATGCAAATCACATCGTAGTTTTTGATTAGTTGTTTTTAGTGAAATTGTTGACTCAAAATTAAAATGCCTCATTTGCAAAGGAACTTTTTTATCAGGTAGACTAAAAGAGCAAGACTTTACACACACACACACACACACACGTAAAATAACATTTCACTCACATGACCTTTTAGTCATTATTGGGCAAAGTGTATGACTATGTTTTTATATCTAGCCTTTCTTCCCTCCTCGTTCTTATATTTGTACTTTTACCTATCTCAATTATGTGTTTTGTTTGTTTGTTTTTGCTGATTATTTCCCATTAATGTTATAAATGTACTGTAATGTTAAGTTTGATTTGATGACTATGAACATTTTAGCCTCAGAAAAGCTAACTTGAAATTATTGGCGTATACTGTACATTGTGAATTATGGGAAAACATGACAAAATTCCCAGCCATTGTGAACACTATTTAAAACTGCACGGTGGTGTGTTTAACACTTTACAGGACTAGCTTTTATGTAGCAATCAGTGTTGATTAATGGATCAGAATTTCAATGCAAAGGGGAGGAATTAAGTATGATAGGTTATCGTTGCTTCAACTTTTTTATTTTTTCCCTCAGCGATGCAGGTGTTACGCTTACACTTGAGGAATATCTCCCTAATGATTGCTAGTGATATTTTTAGTCCACTGACAGCTGTCTCATTTTTACATTGAAAAGCTCAACGCAAATCCATGTTGCCCTTTCCTTCTCTCACCATGTGGTGTTTCTATTGTGTGTTCAACTTCACACCCAAGAACAGATACAATCCGCAGTCTTAAATATGGGTGATTATGTGGTAAAGAATGCACATGTTGATCGTTAAGTCAGTGGAAAATGAAAGATATATCCAGGCATTTTGTTCTTAGCAGGTGTTTCACCAAATTGTATACGTCACTTGCACTAGTAAGTTAAATGTAATTGCCACTAGGCAGGAAGTGTAGAAAATGGTTTTGACAACCATAGAATATGTAATAAATAGCTATTTTGTGGTAGGCCATAGGCACTTTACATTATACTTATACGTTTTGTGTTTGGTAAAAGTCACACAGCCAATCACACCACAGACACAAACCACCTTTTAGCCCCACATACCGTTATATACCCGTATTGCCTTTAGCCTGCAAGTGGATGTCAGTTCACGGGAATTTAAATTGTTTTTCTTTGCCCCAGACAATGCAATGATAATGGATAATGGTGCTCCGCCAGGCATAAAGAGGGAAAAGAGAAAGAAAATGGTCAAGGTTGAGAGAGTAAATTTCCTGGGGTCAGAGGTCTAGGGATTAGCAGATGTCAGAATGAAAGCTGGGAGGAGGGGGTGATGTAGGGGTGGGGGAAGAGGCTGAGGGCATGTAGACGTGGGGTAGGGAATATGATAGTGGTCTCAGACTGGGTTCTTACAGTAACCCCAGGTCACAGTTTGTTCCTTTTAGACCTATGTGAAATGCGAGGTTTAATTTGCTTTCTTTCTTTCTGAAGATTGCTGTGGCTTTCTGTTTGCTTCTAACTAACCAGTCGTTTTCTTTTTTCCATGTCTGCCCCTGACAATCCTTTTGTCTTCTGCTGTATTCTCATCAACAACGCCCTTGCCTTCCATAGGTAAGTGAACCAACAACACAAGTCCCATGCAGACAATTTGTTGCTGTCCAACAAAGACATAACCTACACAAAAAAGGATATACTCGTTGATAGAGATACAGAGATCATGACAGCTAGCAAAAGGCTAAGTAGAGCAATCACTAGGTTAAGAACTAATGCCTTTAACAAGATTTTCAACATATGTTATCATGCCCCCCCCCCCCAAAATTACTCACTTAAACTAAGATCCTACCCAATCCTCCCAGGCTGAGAAGTTAATATTTGTTCTGAGGACCCGTCTGTGTGTGTTTAAGCCCAGCTGGGATTCTGGTGAGTGCAGAGGGAGTGAGAGCGGGACGCTGAAGAGAAAATAAAATCTAGAAAATCAGCTTAATTGGCTTAAATTAAAATGGCACAGGAGAAATGAGAGCGGATGTGGAGTGAGGTTATCTGGAACGGTGCACTTGTACAAATGTGTGTATGTGTGGGAGGGCACCGCAGCAAGTTTCTAGGGTTGCCACAGTTCCTTCCTCCAGGTTGCTTGGCACCAGATGGGCTCCCTGAGTGAGGAGCAGCTGAAGAGTTTGATGAGCCCCAGCGAGACCCTGTGCGGAGATGTGAAAGAGGCCCCACACTACATACATGTAGCTCCATCAGGGGGTTGTAGGTATACAGGCCTTGGGAGGGCTGTTAAACTTTCATCTACAGTCAACCTCCCACCCTCCACAGCTGGTTCAACCCATATCTATGGTCCCAAAGAGGCCAAGGGCAGGGTCACCAACTCCTCTATAGCCATAAAAAATACATCACTCCCACAGAGGAAGGAGTTCCTCTACTCCATTTCTCGTCTGCCATTAATCTTGACACCGTTTTAGCATATTCTTCTTTTTCACAGTCCAAACCCTAAAATATGTGTTTCCCCTAATTTATTTCTCTTTGCTTGGCTGTTTTCCACTTAGCATTTCACCTACAGTGTGATTTCCCTCCTACTCTCTGGTCTGTCTAATCCACATGTTGAGCATCATACTCCTCGCTGCCGCCGTGTCTCCATTTTTGACCAGCAAACAACATTCCTCCTAGCTTGGCGTTATCTCTCCAGGGTTACTGTCAGGGGAAAAGGGAGGTGATCCAGACATCATCTTGTTGGACAACAGTCAGATAGCAGCTAGTGAGGGCCCCCTTTGTTCCAATGACCTTCTTTATTAGAGAGGGAGAGGCACAGACAGCAGAGAAAAACAATAGTACAGTTGTAGACATTAAGCTCTTTGTCTCTGTTGTAATCCTGCCGATTCACTGATGTACCTTACATATGTTTATTATTATTACCATGCCTATTGTACCAAACTTCAGCTGAACAGGTTGTACAGAGCAGGTGGTTCTAATCAGGCAGCAGTGAAGTATGTAGGAATTGTCTCAATCCAGCACAGACTGTTTGGTGGTAGTTTACTGATAATAAGGCAGCAGCATGGTAGGGGAGTTGATGATTCAGGAAACATTTTTTCTTTACCAAAGTTCAAGTTCAAACCACAGTGACAGCTCACCTCAGGTGTATTTGAACAAAACACTGAATCACTGTCAGTTCCAAGAATGCTTGTTGACCATAAACGTTGACTATGGCCTACAGTGGAAAGTATCCAAACATTGCAAATATTCACTCAGTAGGATGCAACACCAAAAAGTAACATAAAATAAAACATATAAAAACACAAGTCAAGCAATTGTGTTTGTCTGTAGCCATGCACATTGTAAAGGGGTTTTATGTAGTCTGACCCTTTTTTCTTTTGCTTTCTTTTACTTCTCCCCAGAGGCAATTGATGACATAACCAGAGTGAATGAGAAAAAAAGAGAGGAAATGGCCATCCATAAATATGGCATGTTTCATCTGCTCTGTTGTGATTATTAGAGTCAGAGGAGGTTGTCTTGAGAACAGCTTTAATGGCCATCTCCTCTTTTTCTGTGACTTTCTGGACAAGCTGACACCCAGTATCTCAGTAAAGCTGTCCGAGTTTGCCAGTGGACTGTGGATGTGTGTATTCAGGTGCCATTGTAGCATTTTGCATTCCATGTAGAATTGGGCTAGATTCTTGGAAAGAGATTTGAAACAAAAATGTATAATGCATATTGAAATGTACCAGTCCAAAATATTAGCTGTGGTTATTTGACCATTAATGTTTCGTTGGAACCTTGGAAAGTCAGGAGTAATCCAGAGAAAAAATTCCGGAACAAATGTACCTACGGGGACAAATAAATATATTGTATTGTAATGTTGTACCAACACTGACTAAACGGATAGCTACAGTGTGAAATCACACTCCAAATAGCTATTCATACAGCGTGTTTTCACCTGGTAGACATACAAACTTTAGAAAATTGGCCCTGACTGAATAGCATGTTTGTGATTAGGAGCCAACGAAAAAGTAATGAGTGGTCCACCAACTGAAACTGACCATTGCTACTTCTTTTATTAGTAAAGCAATAATAAATTATTTTCCAGTTCTGCATTAAAAATAAACCAATATATTAATTGTAACACGGATTTGTACATTTACGTCGTTTATTACGTACATTTATTATTATCATGCATTATGTTCATGCAGCACACAGAAGTAGGTCAACGGGAGGTTGAGTAACAGGCTTTGAAGTGGCCTGTCCATTTTCTTTTCCGCTCCTTAATGCTTGAAAAGTTTCCTTGTCAGGTGACATATGGCAGTTCAACCATATAGCGGTTGCATCTCTGCAAATCCACACCATTTTACAGTTTGAATAAAACCTGTCAACTTTCCAAAAGTAGTTTTGAATTCCCAAGCTAACATCGCCTGTGTTTCTTCTAGCTTTGGATTCCTCTCACAACTCCATGGATGGAGAGGGCAAGAGAGGGTATAGGATTTAGACAGGTTTTATCTCCCCAGCCAAGCTGCAGTGGAACTCTGAACTGCCTGCTTGCTAACCCTGTCAAGACCAGACAGAAGACTGTGGTGGAATGAGACCTGAGGATGACTTGTGTGTCACTCTTGGCTTATATCCTCTCCCTTCAATGCCTGAAAGTCACAGGCTTAGTGAGGAGGCAAACTGAAACACACAATGCGGGGAGTAACATTCCTGACATTGTTGCCTGAGCCAGTCAGAGGTAATTGTTTATTTGAATATTCCGGTGCGAGACAGCTCCCCCATGTCAATTGCTCCGAAAACAAATTACGATGAGCAGCGCTGGTGAGAGAAATTGTTAGATGAATGGAGCTGAAAGTCCCCATGTGCAGAACCTGGCAGAAAATCCTGCAGTTTATAGAACACACTTGTACACACCGATTGGATTTGTCTCTCTCTTACCTAAAGGGAAATGCAATCATGCCCCGACCCACGGATTTAACCTGATCTTCTTACTGACTTTACACACTTCCACGTTTTGTTTACAAAGTTTAACCTGCATGGTTAGGAGGACACACAAAGTGGAATCAGCAAAGTAGTCCAAACAAACACACCAAACCTTGAATTGCCATATTACTGTAATAATTAACTACACTAGAAGTTCTCCCATGGTCTTGTCTTTGCCCTGATGGTCATGTCCACATAGAATGTCAGTGTCTGGCAGCGAACACATCAAAGACTGTTTACCCATCAAACAGTCGGTGTAGAGTGGGAGATGTTTATTTGGCCCTGGGCTCTCATTCAGCTAATAGGCAGGGCTTCACTCTTGATGAATTGTCAAAAAGAAAGTGCCACATTCCTCCTCTGATGGCACTTTGAGAGTGTTATTGCTTTTTATTGCTTTCCTCCCTTAATGAGTAGAAGGGAGCCCAATTACCAGCAGAGACCATCAGGTTTCATCTCCATAACACATTTCAGTCGGCGAGTATTATTATTGTTCATTAGGTTAGGGCCAGAATCTGCATAGCTAATGAGAAAGATCACCAGCCAAGAACACTCATGTACCAACAAGAGCACAATTCAATGAATTATAACATATTGCCTAATAATGCCTTGAGATACAAAGGCAAACATTAGTTCTTGTCTTCTTTCTTTTCTTCTTCTTTTAAAGAATCATTGTAGTTAGTGTTTGTTTTAACAGCAACTCTCAAAAGGAGTTGAGTTCGGTAGAGCACTGTTGAAAGAGAGCTCTGTGTGTTTGTTGGCAGGGAGTGGAGATTGGGACAGGAGGAGGCCTGCCAACAGTGCTGTTTAAGTACACACAGCGTTATTGGGTTACTCCAGTGGGGGTGGGAGTAGAGTCAGTGGGCCTGGATTAGCATGGGGGCAGAGAGCGAACAGCTGGGTGTTTCTGGTGGCACAGGATGGGGCTAGACATGCTTTTGGAAGCATGGAAGAAGAGAGAAAAGAAGAGAAATAGGGACCATGCACATCCGCTTTAGCAGCCGCGGCTCAACCATTTTCTCCGCCACATTTACTTCCTCTCCTTTAGGGGCCATTTCTCGTTTACAGTCTGTGGTGTAAACCGGGAACTACTTCCCTTGGTGTGAGAGAGCTTCAAGTGAAAAACAAAGGCTATCACCTCCATCTCCATCCCCAGTGACTCACCTCATATTGTAGTCTACCAGTCCCAAGCTCGCCAAGGTGTAATTAGCTCACCGACACAGAACGCAGCCAGAGTAATTGCGCTGTGTGTGAAAACTCAGCCCGTAGCAACCTGGCTTGTGTACACACGGGGCTGCTCGAATAACGCGGTGCTGTGGCAGGCGGCCACCACAATCTTCTCTTCTTTATTTATTCACTTACTCAGTCACTTAGCCTTGCTTGCCATCCTCGCTCTGACGCTTAATCAGATTCACCACGCAGTTAGGACTGTTTCAGTCTTCATTTTGTTCTCTGTGGGTTTACTGCTTTTTTTATTTAGAACCGTCAATCATTCTTGGCTTGCTTGTTTCTTCTTTCTTGTGGCAGTACATTTTTTACAATTTTCCTCTTAGTGACGATAGTGGTGTAATTTGAGTCATGAATTCAGACCTCTTTTTCAGCTTATTGCCGTATTCTTTTTGGAAAGACCTGAGGTTGACTCAACAAACAGTGACCCTGGGGGTTCTCAGTCCGCTCAGATAAACACAGAAACTGAAATCCTGTTTCTGACTGGCATGGGTTCACACATAAATAGTAGCAGATATTTATACAACTTTGCCAATGTTATCACATGACTTTTTAAGGATTAAAATGATAGAAGCTACAGTGTACTTAGGAAATTAGGTTAGGTAGTGGCTTTGAATATATTTTACAGGCTTCAGGGTTTTTACTCACTAAATAAAAGGCCTTAAAGCTTTAAAAAGTCAAGTTTGAGTTTATGTGCAAATACAGAAACTGACACAAACGTTTACACATGTTCAAACACAAACACATGTAGAGGTTTTACACTGAAAAGCCAAAAAAGGCAGGGTAAGTCTTTTTTTTTTTTTAAATAAATGGAGGGACTATTCACTCCCCCTGAGACAGCAGTATTTAGTAATGTCACCAGGGGCAAGCGGGGACGGGGTCAAGAGCTGAGGGGTGAAAATGGAGCCATTTAACCTTCACCATCGTTCATTCTGATGGCGGGTTTAGGGGAGGAAGGCGGAAAAAAGCTGGATTGGAGAGGAGGACAGTTGGAGCATGGGGGGACTCAGAACCGGCTTCCAGCTATAATGGATAGAGGATGTTAAAAGAGAAAAGAGCAGTTGATGCTAGTGTGGCTTCAGAGCAAGGGAATAAAAGAAGGGAGACTGAATAAAATGAATCATCACTAGGGAAAAGGTATTAGTCTGATTGAAGGACCAGTAAATAGAGTAAAAGAGAGGGAGGGGGCAGAGGGAGTGACATAATCTCAGGGGTGTAAAGGTGAAGATTTGGTAAAAGAAGGAATTAATGCCAGCTAGCAGATGGAGCGTATTCCAGTTAAATAATCATGCTGAGTCTAAAGAGAACGGGGAGAAATGGGTTTTGCTTTGTCTTATCCCCTTCCTTCAAAGTGCCGTTTTTCCCCCTGCTGTCTGTCTAGTGGCGGGTCGTGGGTGTTAGGGGGATTATGAGTTTTGCCAGGCGGTCCAGGGTTAAGATGAATGGTTGTCCTTTTGGATCCAAGATGGTCATTATCATTCCCACATGGTGCCGCCAGATAAAGCCCCCAAAGCCTTTTTGATTCACACGGGTTTGTTGTCCGTCTCATTTTTCTTTTGTTTCTTTGTTTTCTCAGTAAACGTGGTACTACTTTATACCTCCTCCTGGAGCATGGGGAATCTTGTCATAGCAAGATTATAGCCACATGTGTTACTTCTGCATACATCATTTTTAGTACACACTCAGTTATAATAGTAAAAAATGAGTCAATAGCAGTTTCATTCAAAGTCGCTGCATTGATTAATCATGTGGAAATGATTAATCAATTAGTTGCTGAACAAATAATTAATGAATCATAATTTGTCGTAATTTAGAAACATTTTGACATTTCTTATCAAACAGAAATAGCGCTTTTTGTTTTGAGTGTTGTAAAAGATAACATTTTTATCTGTATGAATACTGTACTTAACAGCTGTTAACACTAAGTGAGAACTTCCCCACAGTGAATGATGACAAGTAAATGTCAATAGGTTAAAAATAAATTGATTGAATTGTTAATTCACGTCCTATTTACTTTCGCAGTGGCTGTCTAAAAGCAGAGCTGCTTTCAGAAAGGAAAGTATTCATTCATTGACATAGACAGTCCTTGTCCAGCCATTATTACTTTTCATCTATAGTCAGACACAACAATAAATGTGTTTCCATCTGTTTCCTTGGTAGCAAATAACAGGGTTTAAAACCATTTCCTACATACTCCCTTAATGGCTATCTCCGTCTCTTTCTTCTCCAATCAGAGTCCAGTGTGATTAGCCATGTCACTCACTGGTGAAAGCCCTCCATACACAGTGAGTGGCGCTGCAGATTTCTGTCTGAATAGACTCGGGAGGAAGCTTTCCAGTGGCAGTCTGGACACTGGGGCCATTCATATTCACATCCTCTTTTGTAGTGTCACTTCAATATTGTACTTTGGGGAAACATGTTGACATTCCTCTCCACAGGATTATTGTCAGTCTTTGTGCAGTCCATTAAAGCTGAGCTGCACATGTTCACATATTCTCAGCAAATAATAATACACCATGGCTCGCTACATGATTATCTGGGATGGAAATGGGCTTTAACTGACAAGGAGATGAAATGGTCTGGTCAGCTCACTGGCAAATGTAGTTAGTTTGGACCATTGCTGTTCAGCCAGCTGTATGTACTGTATATGCATGTGACGTTGACAGCTAGTGTTGGTGATAGTGACCAATGTATGCGTGCATTATGTTTATTCATTCCGTGTTGATGTGTGTATATATGTATTTGTTCATCTTGACAGTAAAGAAGCATAAAGTCCACGCTGTAACGCATTTTACTTCCGCCTTTTGTCCATACCCTAACCTCTTCTTTTGTGCTGCCCGTGTTTGCTCAGCAGTGGACACAGGCCTCAGCTAAGAGCATCTGGGGTGCTATGATTAAGTATTAATTCAGGCGTGTGATCGATTTCCCTCCAGCTGCTGCAAAAGAACTGAACACAGAGGGCAATGTTCAAACCCTGACTCGGATTAGTGTTCAACAAGAGATATTTTTTTCCTGTTTCACTCTGGGCGCAATGTACTGCTGAACCGACCAGACAGACCACACGCAAACAAAGAATTGTCCTCGCTTGTATCATCATCATGTTATACTCCCTCTCAACACAAGCCTCAAACACTTGAATGTTACTCCTACGCAACGATTCTTTGTGTCTTGCACTCACCAGAGGGATTCCGTAATGTTTAATTTTGATCGTAGGATGAGAGATTATCTTTTACGTTTTCTGAGAGTCGCAAACAAGCTACGTCTCAGACATGCTTCCCCTATCCCTTCAACTCTTCCCTGCAGATCAGTTGATCTCTGACCTCTGCTCAGGATGGATTGACACTCATGCCACTCAGTCAGTGTAGAGGCCTCCCCACCCCACCTTTTAACCCTGCAGGTCACCAATTAGACTGTGTGTCCGTCATCCAACCAGCCATCCAAAACCCCCCCCTTTTCCTGTAGATGATACCCTACCGCATGGAGGCCATATTGTTCCTATCCATTTGTCTTCATCAGGGTCTATCACAGTGGAGGCCTCCCTAGCCACAGAGGGGCCCCCCATCTCTGGTCATGTCTCACTCACTGCCTCTAACTTTCCCTGAGAGGTCCATGCATATTCTCATCAACCCTTAGCTTGAGAAGCACCTGATGGCAGATGCAATGGCAACCTATTACGTTAAAGCAGTTTTGTTTTCAGCATGATAATGAAGAGGGGGAATGGGGTGCAAGCAGAGGACAGCCCACTGGATAGCGATGGTTTCAGAGGGGCTGTGGTGCACCAGAGCGTACAGTAAGGCAGTATATTTCCCTGGAATTGGAGGGTGTGAAACAGGACTGGAATGGCAGGCAGAGGCCAGTTAATGGGCCTGTCAGCACGGCCAACCTTGCTTTGAGTTTACTGTTATAGTATCGTTTTCTGTGTGTGTTTGTATGCTATGGTGTGTATTTCTGACCATGTGTGTGAGCCTACATGTGTGTGAGGGCATGCTCCCTCATCACTTCTGTTCAATGGATGTCAGCCAGCAGTGAAATTAGACTGTCTCTCTCTCAGTGGTGGACTGTCACCACTGAGATGGAAGAAGTGTGAGCGGTCTGGTCCCAAGGCACTTTTAGTGGAGGCCCATTTTGAAGCATTTAAAGTTTGACACACACTGACATACTGTCAAAAGCACAATGACCTACAAACAGCCATACTCTCCGTCAAAATGCTATGGCAAAGCCACACCATAGAACCACATACTCAAAGTCATACACCCATTAAATCAAACAAGCAGTGGCTCTTTATTTTATCTAAACGCCTCTATTTGGCACCAACTCAAAAACTAGCTGCTCGAATTCCAGTAAGCCATTCCGTTTGATTGCCAGACACAGTGGGGACAATACCTTTTGTTACTCAGATACAATGATTTTTGAAGTGAGGCTTTAGTCATAGAGTTTCAGTGAGCCAGGGTCAGACTCCATCCACTCAAGGTATGTACAATATTTAAGTGAACAAACACCAAAAGAGAGACTTCCTGATTTTGGATAAAATTAGCAAATATTTTAGAGAAAGCTTTGGATAAACATCTGTCACGGCCAGTAAGACTTTATATTGCTACATCCTTAGGTTTCAGAGGTGTGATTATGCATGCGTGTTAGCACATGAATCTCAAGGTTAATCTCAAAACCGCCTTCTCTTTTCTCAAGCTGGTGATTAGAAGGTTTGGTAATTACTGTACAGATCATCTTCATACTTTCTTACTACACAGTTTTGCTCACCGTTTGCATTCCATATCACTTTTTATGTTCTAGACACCTAATATACAACTCAATATTTCACTTATTTTACTCCTTTAAACCCACATATTTATTTCTGTAAATATTCTTTATGAGAGTTTTTTTTCTCATTCACTTTAGAGAAGCAGAGAAGCAGACAGGGAGCGTAGAAACAGCTGCAGACACAGGATGTTGGGACTTTATGGTGATATTGCTCATGCACTCCCTAAAGCATCTCTTTGTCTGACGGCTAAGTGGAGTGAGGTTACAGTCTTTTTATTTTATCAGGCTTTTACCACTCCTCCGCTTCCCCATCTCTCCCATTACAGGTCATCCTGCGGCATCTCCCGCCGCTGTGCTTAAATGTTTATGATGTAAATATTTATGCCAATTTATTATGTTACCATGCCTCTTATTTATATAGTCTGGTACAATAGTATCCTATCTATTATTTTTCTCTTTTTATATTTGGCTTTCTTTTCTTTTTGTTTCACTGTTTGTGTGTGCTCTGATGAGAATAAGTGCCGAACCAGGTGCTTGTCCGATTTATACGAGTCTACCATTGATCCACTCATTCACACCAGACCAAATATGTCCACTGAGAATAGGAGGAAGCCACTTTTCCTCATATACTATATCTTTTTCTCTCTGTTAATTTATACCTCTATTGGATTCCTCAGGTCCCACTCTCAGCCTACCCTATGATCCTCTTGTTTATACAAGGTCTGGTTGTCCTTGCAGATTTAGCCACTTTAATTTGCAGTTGCCCATAAATGCTGTGTTGATTCACGGCTGGTAATTTAGCGCGTGGCCACGAGGGGAGTGGACAGGCCCTGGTTCCTGCTCATTAATAGTTGGGCTGCAACAGAGAGAAAATGGAAAGTCTTCCAGGCTCCATTGATTCACCGTCTCCATGCAGCATACTGATGCAAGCAGCCCTGCCTAATGCCCTAGTTCGACAACCTCAGTGGGTCGAGGGAGGATGAGAGAGGGTGACAAAAAATGTCTTGGCCTGACAGATTACTGTCTTTACTCAGTAGTTTCAACGCGTCCCACTCCAGTTACACCACCCCTCTCCAAAGAGATGACTGCACTATGCAAGGTTCGTGTTTTGGTCTCTTAAGTTTTCTCCAGCTGTCAGTGAGTCTTAGTCATCTAAGAGTTGTGTGTTTATACAGAAGGCTTGAAAACAAAGAGATATGTTTAGCATGGTATTACTATTACTTCAGCGTGTAATATGTTGGTGGTGCGTGTGGAGAGTGAGCCCTGATGAAGACTAATGGCTTATCAGCTTCCACTAAATCACTGTTGATGTCCGGTGAAAACAGTCATGACCTTTTATGGCCCCTCCAGACACCCAGGGGGTCAGGCAACTGAACCCTAAGGGGTTAAGGGTTGACTTAAGCAGCTAACACTAACAGAGCAAGAGTCAGACCTGACTTCACACCACTGCAAGCTTAGAGACAAATATTGGCCACCACTTAGAATCGCCACTAATCTGTTACTTCAGACTTCACATTTTGCCACAGCGCACACACATTTAGAAGGTCATGAACAGTGGAGGAGGCTATAGTGAATTGCTGCTGTGAATAGCATGAAGGAGACCTGGAGGTGCAGGGTGTGTTGTGACAAGGATAGAGAGGAGGAAAAAGACTGCCATCTCAGTGTCCCTCTGGGGTGTGGAGGTTATCAGAGTCCTTCAATGCTGTGAAAGCAACATTATAACACATACCATGCGCCATTCTAACTCTACACATACTGTACCCTAAAGACATCCAAAAATATTATTTCTGAGGTTATATGGCTTTCTATCTATCTATCTTTCTCAAAGCAGAAACTTTGACCACAACAACAGATACTTCAACTGATTAATTGGGGCTGAGAAACATGTGCATATGTTTTGTTTTAGAGGCCCCTTTCTTCTCCAACAAAGAGCCTGGTTCTGCCAGCCTCGATGCACCCCTGTGCTCCAGTATGGTGTCTATGTGTCATTGCTGCTGAGGCCCTGTCTCCTCTCCAGGGAGTCTCTTTCCACTCGCTCACTTCATCCTCCTGCTGTTGCTGCCCTGTGGGACACGAGGCAACTAGAGCCCAGATTGAGCCACTCTGGCTTGGCCCGGCTCCATTCCTCCAACAACGCTAATTACATCTCAAATGGTAATAGATGAGGCCTCGTTAGCAGCTTCCACTCCCTTGAAAGATTCACAAACATACATCAGAGGGGCCACTGATCGGTCTGAGCTCCCTCCTTCAAAGGCTGGACTTCACATGGAGCTGGGGGCCCCGATTTGCTAATTACTCCTGCCGTTCCACACTGCTGCGCTGTACACCGCCTGCACCGAGCTGCAGACAGCTTTTTTTCGCTTCACCAGCGATGCTCTCAGACAGGCCTACCTTCAAACCCAGGCCAAACTACACAGGCGTGTTAAATATATAATTCAATGATCAAATTAGCTCCACGTCTATTTTGGTCTCTCCGTAAACCGGCTGCTAATTTGATGACATTGCAGAAATCAGTTCTCTTCTAGTCACTGAAAGTTTTAACCTCAATTTTAGAACATTGGGTTTCTCTGCATGTTGAAGAGAAAGAGAAAGAAGTAATAGGATGTCATTATAGTTCTTTTGGAAAAAATGCTGACATCTCAACATTAACTATGTCATTAGTGCTTCCCCTAACAAAATTTGCCTAATTAAGGCTAGAGTTCATTATTAAATTATCTTACCACAAAGCATGTCATTCTCTGCGCTCAATATTAGAAATGTAATTTTGTTCTGCAGAGATTTACTTAATGGGATGAAAATGGATCTACAGTTTCAACTGTGTTCACTCAAGTGTGTCATCACTTTCTCTCTGTGTGTGTGTGTGTGTGTGTGTGTGTGTGTGTGTGTGTGTGTGTGTGTGTGTGTGTGTGTGTATGTGTGTTTGCATAATGTTCACCTTTACCTGTTGAAAGTGTTGTGGCCACCATGAAGAGAAACTGCTCCTCTATGTGCATAAAAGATATTGACTGGTATATACAGTACCTTTATCAGGATCTTTATTGGTTCAGACCTGTGGCTGGGCTCTCTTCATTGTTCAAGGGATTTAATTCCACAGAATCCCATTAGATTTCATTATCATTTGTGTTTTATTCGCTGGCTGCTGTGAAGGAGATGGAGTCAACAAGAAGATTAGACACTGCTATAATTGCGGTGTGGTTTACAGTGAGCCTGTTTGCCTGCATCGATCCGCTGTGAGAAAATAATAATAAAATGGAAGCAAAGCGATCCAGGGAAGGAAAAGGCGGCAAGCGAGCAGGCTTCGTTACTGAAGGAATGATGTATTGATCGCGTCTGACAGGGTGCTGTGGACCGATCAATCCTGATGGGCAAGAGGAGCCTGTTAGGAGATTCTCCTGGGTCGTCAGGGTCACTCAGACAACGGGCAATGGGAGAGAAATTAACCTATCAAGGAAAAGGGCTGCATAAAAAGATGGATGGATGCATGTATAATCAAGAGGAAAATGCTAGGGTTACGCAGAAAATAATTCAGTAAGGGTTTATAAGGTGACATGGTTGTTCATTTGTGTATGTATGCATGATTATGCATGCATGCACCCATACAAATGAACCTGGTACTCTTGACCTCTTCCATATTGATGTGGGAAAACAAACAATCATGAAAATGAGAAGACCCATGCAATGTGTGGACATTTTGTCCTGCATATTGCTTCTGTACATGGTAAGCAGCTGCCTTCTTCTTGACTCTGTTTTAAGGGATTTAAAGGAAGGCCATCTGAAGGAAAGAGGAATGCATTCCATCAAAATGAAGGTCAAAGAAACTGCTGTCAAACAGGTGAATAGTTTTAGATAGTTAGGAATAATAAAGCAGAAAAGAGAAAAAAATGGTTGAGATTAAGAATCATCTGTCTCCGCTGTCCAGCATCTTTCCAGGATGCCTCCCCTTCCCCCTTGAGTACATTATGCCTGGCCTTACCCAAGCTAATTGATAGCCTGTACGTTAATTTAAGTCAGACATGAGTGGCTGCTATTAATGAAGCTGGAATTTGCTGGTCTGACAGTGCAGTGAGGGCTCACAGGAGAGTGATTTACAGCTTGAGGCACAGTCTAGAGGCAGACGCTGGAGTGGTGTAGAGGAGAGCATCCATTACATTTCAAGAAGGCATTCACTGTGAACTCAGAATGAATCCATTTTTACAGTAAAATGACCTCTATAAAGTAGTTTAGAACCCATTTTTCGGTGTGTAGAGTAGAAACACGAGCAAAGTTTTCCTCCTCAATTGCTTGAGCAAAACTCATACAGGATAAGGATGAAGCGAGCGGGAGGGGTCAGTAGACAGTGGCAAACGTAAGATTGGGTTTGTTTGTGCTTTATCAGCTTATATCGATGGGTCTGTCCACACTGGCAGCTCATTTGCATTTAGCTCCCATAATTGCTGGAATTAATAGCACACACGTTTACAAAGTATTGTCAGCCATGAAGTGATTATGGTAATCAGCAGATGAATTGGGAAAGGCAATTTTAAACTGCTATTTTTTTCCTTCTCTTAAACGAGTTGATCGACTTCAATCATGTGAGTGCTCTAGAGAAGAGTGGCCATGAATTATCTGTGTTAATGATAGGGTTTTAGCTGGGCAAGGGTGTTTGCACTATAATGTGACAAAGCAAACACCCATGCGTTGTTTGTTTCAGTGTGTTTGTCAGAAGCACAGCAGGGTCATGTTGACGTAAAACATTCAACAATTACCTGGTGAGATCAGACTCCTGTGGAGAATGCTAAGTGCTGGTTGTCACTGTGGCATGGTGAGGTCAGGGGTCCCTTGCCTCGGCAGAATCCTCACATGTCACCTTTCTGCTATTTAAACAGAGGCCCTTTGCCCCCATCTCCTCTTATCTCCCTCCCATTTCTCCGCCTCTCTCCTCCTGCCCTCATATTTAATTCAATAGAAGTCCACGGAGCAGGAGCTCTATGTTGTGTCGGCTACTTCTTAAAGGCCGGACTGGAGCAGGGTCTGATCATTTTGGCCCCTTTTCCTAATAGTAGCTATATACCAATGGTTTTCCCATTGACCAAAGACAAGTCTTCAATGGCTCATGAATGTAAGACACTTCTTAAAGTAGAAGACATTATAAGCATCATTATTTATTTTTCCGAGCACATCCAGTAAAAGGGCGGGGGTGTGCAGAGGTCCATGTTGAAATGGACGTGGAGGAGGCAGTCATGCATGAGTGGAGCTCCTTGCTCTTCATTTAAAGACCTCTTTTGGAGGAGGAGGATGCCTTCTTGTGGCTTGTTTTGCTTCCCCCACATTCAGACATGCTGTATGAAAATACAACCCTCCATCCCTGCTATCATTGACTCAGTTATTCAGTTATTCATGGCTTGAGGCTGAATAATGAAAGATGGTGAAAAAAACACTTCACTCTGTTTCTCTGTCTGCCTCTCTCTGTCTCTGTCTCTTTCTCTTGTCTCTTGACTGGATTGCTAGTTAGCTCTTGACTCCTATTGAGCAAGGCCATCTCCAGTATCGGTAAAGTCAATAATATTGGGAGAAAAGCCACTAAAATGACATTCGTTGTTCAATAATGCTAATGCAATTTGAAAATGATTAGCTAATTTGGTGTATTAATCAAAGTGTCTACGTCAGGGTGTTGGGTGTCACACAAATACACACTTGCACACAAACTTTCTCTGTGCATTCCAACAGAATGCTGAATCCTATATGTGTTCACACTATTTTCCAGCCATACAATATGTTTGGTGCGAGCCTCAGCATCTTGACAGTGATCTGTACCATCAAAGAGTCCAGAGTGATGCTGCACATGAATACAGAAGTAGATTCTTTGACGGCTGCGGAGGAGCCGAGGCATGCACAGCATGGCTGCTGCGATTGCCACCACTCTGTTCTGCTCTTTTATGTGGCAGTGGGATATGGAGGTGTTTGAAGGCAGGGGATAAGGCTTCATTCTTCTGCTACAGTCATTTGAAGGCAAGGAATCTAGCTGTAGGACGTGCCGAGCCGAAACCCTAAACGGACATAATCTTTATTTTAATTACATGCACTACAGAGGGAGACGATTCTCTTGCGTCACCTGAGATCTAAATGTATGATACATTTGTGTTGAAATATGCGCACACACAACATGTGGTTCTTGGTGTGGAGTGGGTTGACGATTATTAGAGAGGCTTTGCCTCTGTTTTAATGTATGGTGTTATGAATTAGCCTTTGCCAAAACAGTCACACAGGGATTTTACACTCATTTATCTTGATTAATATTCCTATGGAGAACACATTAACCCAGAATGTATGATCACACTAATTTATCCCCCATACATACAAAATGCACCTGTTTGGCTGTGTGTGTCCAGCAGGGGGCAAACCACCAGACGGGCAAAACACAATCTTGTGGAAGCTGTTATCTGTACGTGTGTCTCGAACTGAGAGAACTGATAAAACCACACACACTAATTGGGTTTTACAGGAACCATAGTCTCACAATGCTATTTCATTACCCAGGGGACAGTGCGTCTGGTTGTTTCTGCGTTCAGACATACAGGGGGTTTATAGCATTAGTGTGTGTGTGTGTGTATGTATCATAGATATGTGTGTCAACCACCCCCACTGATCTGAGAGTGCAGTGACTGTGTGCAATCAGGGATTCCAGCGGAGGCAAGAAAAGCCACTCAAGTGGTGTTTGCAGCCACACTAAATGTGCATCCCAACTACAGTCCCTCCTAATGGCTCCCCAGCGTCCTGCTTTCTGGGGTTAGACATGACGATTTCAAATGTCATTGTATCGTCGTGACCTTTCAAGAACCTGAAATTAATCAAAGAAAGACATGTGCCTTCAGTCTCAAATGGCAGGAAGAGTCACCTTTGATCCAAGCATTAGATGTACTTGTCTTCAGAATTGAACTGATTTCAGGAAAGTTCAAAGGCGACGTCTACTGGATTCATTCAAAAAATGTATTATGTATTTTAAGATAAATCAAATACGACTCCTTGGTAAAAATATATCTTGCGTGTCTTCAATTTATTTAGCATTTCTTAGGAAGAAATGTGCAATGTGCTATTAGTTAGAGGGAAACCATGAAATTCAATCCAAGTAAATATGAGTTCAATATGTATTTATTATTCGAAACTCGATTGTCACATGCATGTGGAATTGTACAATTGCCCTTGTATAAGAAGTTTTCCTTACAATCAATTGGATCAATCACTGTCTCTATTTTCTGTATATTTATTACCATTTTACGTATTGGTAATTATTAGGACTTAGGAATTGTTATTATTTATTTTTATTATATTATTATAGAAATCCTTAAAAAATAAAGCTTTCTTCAATGATAGATTCCCAATGACCACTTCATGTCTACATCACGCTTGTCTGCATCCCAATCATGGTAGAGTAATACAACTTTGTTGCCTGTTATCAGCAAATCCCTTGATGCCCTCAATGATCCCTGTGATTGGAAGACACTTGATTTTATCTCCTCACTCTTACTAGGCTCATGCACAAAGCTCCAGTATCGAACACTCATGAGCATAATTCACCGCAGACATGTGGCACACAACACCCCCTTCCCTCCATCTATCTTTAGAAGTTCTGGCTCAGTAGTTCTGGCTTCTTCTTTTTTTGCCAGGTGAAATCAGTATTGATTGTGTGTTGCACAGCACCTCGTGGTGATGGTACTATATAGCTGGTTGCAAACTGGATTCTCCTACTGGGTGATATCAAAGCTGGGGACTGTAAAGATAAAGGACACTGCGTGAGTGGAAGTGGAAGTGCTTCCCCATGCACACACGCGCACACACACACACACACACACACAGCTAACTCACAAACACACATACAGTGTCTTTTTAGCGTTGTGTCTTTGCTGCAGAATCTGTGCCCTGGAGAGCTGTGGGATCACTGTGCTGTGCTGCTGATGTTGAGCCACTGTCTTGTCCTTGCTATGTAGGTCATCGGTGCCCTCCAACGATATCTTATCCCATCTGCAGTGCAGTCAATACTGTTGACAGAACTCCAAATAGCCTCGGATTAGAAGTTGCCTCATTAACTTTGTTCCTTTGCCTAAATGATTAACCTCACAACTCCAGCCTAAAGAGATGTGTTGGACAAGTTTGTAATACCAACACAGTATGAAACAGTACTGTTTAATCTGCATTGTTGATGTGGTGCCCGAGAAAATTTAAGGGAGAGTGGGATAAACCAGGAGGAAAGAAATGGAGAGGTTTAAAAAAAAAAGAAAAAAAAGAAAAAGGGTGTGCTGAAAGGCAGAACAGGAATGGTTTAGACACAGCGCTCTGCACTGATCCTGAGCATGGCAGCCAGTGGTGTGTTTCAGATTGTTTTTCATTTGCATGATAATATGAGCAAGGATTGACTAACACACACACATGTGCACACACACCGGGGTTATTACATAGAGACTGACGGTTCCAGCAAGCCAGATTACCTGAGTGAGTATCCTGGGTTTTTACTCCATGCCCCGAAATGAATGAAATTCCCCTCATTAGCACGCAGGTTACATAAGCCTGGTGTACAGGTATATCCAGCTGCACTGAGGCAGTAAGCTGATTACAGATGGAACTAACACAATTACTCCTCTGTAATGCAATTAACACGAGTTGGATTGTGAAATAAGCAACCGGACTGTCATTCTTTCTCTCAAGATGTAGAGCTCCTCCACAGACTGACGCCAGAGAAGCTATAGCTTCAATAAATCATTTAAATGCTCTGCTAAGCTAGTTAATATGGGAGCATTTCAGCACACATGTGGAAGTGTTTCGCATTGGCATGTACATGCACAAACATGTGAATCAGCTATACAGTAAATCTTGTGTGTGTGTGTTTGTCGTCTCCTAGGATTGTATTTATGTGAGAATGGGCTAATGGACTGCATATGAGTGTAACTCCTGCTATTTCAGTGCAGTATAGAGTGATCAGTTTGTTATTAGGGCTGTTGTCGCATTTCCCTGCCGTGTGCTGGGCATCTGCTTTCCATACAAACTGACAGACTCTGCCGAACAGACACTTGAAATTGTAATGTGTGTGTATATGAGTGTGTGGTACTTAGGTGAGCCTAATGTAGCAGTGATTTGCTGAGCAGGCAGCAGCTCTGCTACAATTTATTCCAAGTATTTAGATGTTATGTGCAGCATTCAATCACGCTTCAGCAGACGCACATTAAGTATATAGCACATCTTAAGGATGATAGTGGTGCTTGTTGTACAGGGGGGAATCTTTCGGATGCACATTCTGACTAAATGGTGAATTGCTTCTTCCCCATCAATCATAAACAGCTCACACATATACACACTATGACAGAGAAAAAAATAACCCTGTCCATGGGTGAGGCTGTTGTAAAGGTCATCCCCGTATCCAGTTACATTTTTGCTCTTCCTTTAGAGTTAAGATCTATAAAGTGAGAAATAAATCTCTTTAAATGTCTCTGCATCTGGGCTGCATGTGATTTAAAACCCGCCTCATCTGCTGCCGGCTTTCTGTTCACCACATTGACAGACCTCAGCTTTCCTCTGCTCACAAATCTTAGCTGAATCAACCTCCGCCCAAGCCACCCACCTAGAAAATGGCCAGACCTTTGCATTTGATGGATATCAGAACTGGTTCAAAGTCCTCTGAAAGGTTCTGATCCACAACCAGCGGATGATTCCTGGTATGGAAAATGTGTCACCTGTGATCTACAGTTGCGAACAAAGTGTCCTTAGGTGTGGGATTCTTCCTTTCAGGCAGTATTGATTGAAGGAAAGATGATCTGAGGAGGCCATTAGGAGGATTGAGGAGGGGGGAACAGGCAGGGACTGTGATGAACACCTCTCTAATCATTATGCCACGTACAGCACTGCCCACAGTGTCAGCCTTACATACAGATTCACACACACACACACACACACACACACACACACACACACACACACACA